>CM076584.1:1646173596-1646293122 GCA_034641835.2 Pinus albicaulis | reverse complement strand
AGGGAGGGGTTGTTGATGGTCACAAACATTAAAGGCCACCAAAGGGAGCTGCAAATATTTTTCAAGATGTACGAGAGGTACAAAAAGTGGTAATTATATTTCATACGCTTGTATCTATGCTTACATTGATGTCTCGGGAGTGCCACCAGAACCTATTAAACTGAACTTCAGAGATGAAATATGGACCCAAATGGTGGATTACGAACATATACCTTTCCGCTGTAGAAAATGTCATGAGCATGGACATCTCTTTAGAGATTTCCCACAAAATCAACCCCCCCCCCGCCCCCCCGAAAAGACAACTAGGCCAGTAGAAAGGACAAGAAAGGTTTCATCAAGGTGGGCAACAAAAGTAGGCAAGGCAAAAGAAACAACACTAGTAGAGAATGTAGAAATTTGCTGAATAATGATTAATTATCCTAGAAGTATCATAGTCACATACAATTCGAATTTATATGCAACACATAATCTCTTCCACTCAGATCATCAAACATGCGGAAATAAAAAATCAAGCGATAACACATCAAATCATCATACACATTAACACAGTATGTATGGGGAAAGCTTATAGCTGAAAACCCCGCAGCTATTGTGTATATTATAATGGAGAAATCATGTAACAAAATCGGTACAATACTCCTCACAAGTACTCAGTACTTTCTCATGAAGTTACACACAATCTAGCTCAGTTTTGAACAGGTTACTGGTTCAAAACTCACCGCCAATTGCCTTGCCTCTATTGCGTGTTTCAATGCTATGGGATGGCCTCTTTATATAGATAAACCACCAGCATGAACTGCGCAATCCTCATGGGCTTACTCCACCTATCTGTGTGTTGCAAATAGCAACAGTATAGTCACAACTGATAGCTAACTCCACCCTTTCATCTATCTCTTTCACTGGTCTCCACTGAACTGATCATGCACTATAGTGAACTGATGTGTTCTTGAGTTGAATAATGAGTTATTAATTAATGAATTAAATAATATTTAATTCACTCCACTCATAACTAATTGATTAGCTAGTTAAACTAATCTCAATCAGTTCAACTAAAATAAACAGAACAAAACTCCACTAGCTGTCTCATTAACTCCTCCAAACTTCTGCCACTGAAGTCCAACTAAAGTCAACCATGCATGATGCCATCAAAACCTTGGGAACCACGTGATTCCTCTGTCAGATGCATGAGTCACTTCTGTAGCTCGAACTGAAGTGCTCCAAGAGAGTAAACTATTGTTTATAGTCTAAATATTATTAAGGGTAAATAATATTTGACTTCCCTGTTTTAAGGAGAGGCAGTCTAAAAATAGACTTCGACCTCTTTGACCTCAAAAATAGAGTCTCATCTATTTTTACCAACATGACACATACTTCAAGAATCTCAAAATGGAATCCCCGAACCATGCTCCATATGTCTAAAAATAGACATAGTCTAAAAATAGATTTTGCGCCAGAATTTGCCTGCGGGCCCACTTAGTGAAGGCGACTTCATTTCACTAAGCTCCATCATCTTGCTGCATTTTCAACACTCCCTCTCCGCAAGATATGGATTATCTGCAACCCCTATCCTGCCTCTGTGGAATTCGAACTTGCTCCTGGTGAGCGCCTTCGTCAGGATGTCGGCATCCTGATCTTCCGTGGGAACATATGAAAGCATCATGATTCTCCGCTGAACACAATCTCTGATATGATGGTACCTGATGTCGATGTGTTTGGACCTATCATGAAATACTGGATTAGTCGAGAGCTTGATGCAGCTCTGGTTATCACAGTAGATCACTATAGGCTCCAAATGCAACCTGAACAATCCTGCGAGGATCTTCCTCATCCAAATAGCCTCGCATGCAGCCAAGCTAGCTGCCATGTACTCGGCCTCTGCTGAACTGAGTGCCACAGATATTTGCTTCCTGCTGTACCAAGAAACTGCTGTCGACCCAATGCTGAAAACTCCTCCAGATGTGCTCTTCCGGTCCGTTGGACTCCCTGCCCAATCTGCATCAGTGAAGCTAGAAATCTTCGCTCCATCATCCTATCTGTACCATAGACCATATCCCGATGTGCCTCTAATATAGCGCAATACATGCTTGCCTGCCTTCCAAAAGAGCTTAGTAGGCTTAACCATAGCTTGTGAAAGCTGGTTAACTGTATAGCATATATCGGGTCATGTATTGACCAGATACATAAGCGACCCCACCAACTGTCGATAGACAGTGGCATCCACTACCTCCGCTGAAGTAGCATCCTCCTCCCTCCAACCACCAGGAAGAGGAGTGTCAACAGGCTTGCAGCCTTGCATGTTGAACCTCTCCAGAATCTCCCGGGCATACTTGCCCTGAGAAACAAACAGTCCTCCGCTGCGCTGCCAAATCTCCAATCCCAGGAAATAATGAAGGATGCCCAAGTACTTCATCTCAAACTCTCGTGCAAGATCCTCCTTGCATGAAAGTATCAACTGCTCATCGCCAGTCAAAATCAGATCATCTACATACAGTACGATGATCAACAGCTTCCCCTCCACCACAATCTGGTACAGGTTTGGATCTGCCTCACTCTTCGAGAATCCAAGCCCGGTGAAGTAGCTGTCTATCCGAGTGTACCAAGCACGAGGTGCTTGCTTCAGCCCGTACAGTGCTCTCTTGAGTCGGCACACATGCGACTCACTACTGAAGATCTCAAAACCTTCAGGCTGCTCTATGTACACCTCTTCCTCAATAACTCCATTGAGGAACGCAGTCTTCACATCCATCTGATGAATGTGCCACCCCATCTGCGCTGAGAGAGCAAGGATCGTCCGTATGGAAGAGTACCTTGCGACAGGTGCAAAAGTCTCCTCATAGTCAATCCCCTCGATCTGTGAGAAGCCACGAGCGACAAATCTCGCCTTGTACTTCTCCACACTCCCGTCAGCCGCCTGCTTCACCTTGTAGATCCATCGCGAACCTACAACTGATTTCCCAACCGGTCTTGGGACAATCTCCCATGCACTGTTCCTGATGATCGAATCACATTCTTCGATCATGGCATCAACCCATGCGGGTTCCTCCACAGCTTCCTCAAAAGAGGATGGCTCTGTCACAACACATTGACTCACAAGAGCCATGTATCCAATGTACCGATCCGGTGACTGCCTCTGTCTACGCTGTGCTGTAGGTGGTCCTACAACCTTCTCTGCATCCCGAGCCAGTCGCTCAGCTTCTGTAGTGCGCATGCGCCCTCTGATGGTTGGCGCTGCCTGGGTGGTTTCTTCCACCTCCTGAACCTCCTCTTGTGGCTGATCCACATCCTAAAGCTCCTCCTTAGGAACTAATAGCTCCTCATCTGCATGCAAGTGTAGCTCCCTCTCAAGCGAACACTGCATGGCTTTCTCCTCCTGAAATTTTATATCCCGTCGCACAACAGTCTTGCGACTGTCTGACAAATACACCCGATAATTGTGAGGTGTATCAGTGTACCCCACAAATATTCCAACCTCAGCAGTTGGATCCAGCTTCCTTCTCGCATCCTTCGTCACATGCATGTAGACAGAAGAACCAAAAATCTGCAAATGGGAAATATCAGGCCTCTTGCCAGAATAAGCCTCCTCCGGTGTACTCATGCCAAGAACCTTGTGAGGACAACGGTTCTGCACATACACTGCTGTATTGCATGCCTCATCCCACAAGTGAAGGGGTAGGCCCTGATCATGCAATATCGCCCGTGCAGCACCCACGATCGTTCTGTTATTCCGCTCAGCCACCCCGTTCTGCTGTGGGTTATGGGGTGCGATGAGCTCTCTCCGAATCCCTTCTACGCTGCAGAACTCCTTGAATTCAGCCGAGATGAATTCACCACCGTTATCACTCCTTAGAGCAATCACCTTCTTCCCCGACTCCTTCTCGACCAGTGCTTTAAACTCACATAACTTCGCGAATGTATCGCTCTTCTTCTGCATGAAGAAGATCCAGCACTTTCGAGAGAAATCATCAACAAAGATCACATAATACCTGTTCTTTGCTGTCGAAGCAACTGAGAAAGGACCACACACGTCTGTGTGAACTCTCTCAAGGATCGTCGTGGCGCGACTATCCTTCTCGTGAAAGGTGGCTTTCACATACTTCCCTAAAGTACACCCCTTGCACTGATCTGATTGTGCAAGGGTGCCCTTTGGAAGCCCAGTAGAAATCTGTTGCAGAATCTTCAAAGCTCCATGGTGAAGGTGGCCCAATCTCCTGTGCCACAGTTCGCCCTCATCATCCCAGCTCACCACTTCTCCCGCCTTGCATGCCATAGCTGCATAGCCATCTACCTGCAACTGATAAAAGTTCTTAGTTCAAACCCCTATCTTCCGAGTCTCTCCAGTAGTCTTACTGCGCAGGAAGGCTTTTCCTTCGTTGAAGACCACATCATACCCCTTATCCTCCAACATCGCTACTGAAATCAGGTTCTTCTTCAATCTAGGTACATGCATGACATCCTTCAGTACAAAGGGTTTACTAGACTCCCTCTGAAAGGATATGGTACCGATACCAGTCGCACTGTATCTACCATCATCGCCCATCTCGATGTGCACACCCAAATCCTTGTCCTCCAGATCTGAGAACAACTCCCGATCTCCCGTCATATGAAATGACGCACCGCTGTCCAAGAACCACCACACCGATCCCATCACACTTGAAACCAAGCATGCAATCAGTGAAAAGTCAAGCTCGAACTGTGAAGCCAAAGCTTCTCCATCTGCAGATCTTCCCGCTTGCTTGTTCTTCTTCTTTGGACAATTGGTAGCATAATGTCCGTGATCATGGCAGTGAAAACACTTCACTTTCGCCATATCCTGCTTCTTGCCCTTAGCACCAGAATGAGAGGTTTTCTTACCCTTTCCCTTCTTTGCTTTGGACACCAAAGCGTAGTTTTCTTCATCAGCTTCCTTTGATGAAGATCCATCTCGAGTAGTCCTCCTTATCTCCTCCTGCATGAGATCCGCCCAAAGGCGCTCCCATCCCGGCAGCTTCTCCCGACCATTGACACTATCTTGATATGAGTTCCAAGCCTTTGGAAGACCAAGGAGAGCCAGGTCGACCATGTCCTCGTCTTCGACAGTCACCCCCACACTTCCCAGCTCATCTCTGCACTGAGTGAACTTCGTGAGGTATTTGGCGATATTGTCGCCCTTCTCCATCTTGATGTTCCTGAGCTTATCTTTGAGCGCCAACTTCCTTTGGTCACTCTTACTCTGGAATAGATCTGTCAAAGCTTTCCACATTAAATATGGATTAGCCTTTCCATGCAGGCTGGATACAATATGATCCTTGACGCCCTCCAACAGGATCCTTCGACATTTCGCCATCTTCTTTTGCCATGCATCGACTTCAGCAGGATCAGTGGGCTTTTGGACATCCGTATCTATGAACTCCTTGAGACCATTATCTTCTAATACTTCTTCCATGCGATCCTTCCATGCAACATAATTCGAACTGCCTTCAAGAGCATATTCGAGTCGCAAACCGTTGAAAGACATTTTCAACACTGGCACCAAGAAAACAAAACTGCTGCAAAACTTCGAATTCCACCTCAAAGCTCAATCGCTCTAGATCGTGAGAACAAATTATTTCTAGCACAGAGATCGACTGCAAGGGGCGTTTACCAGACCTTTCACTTTCCGAAGAAAGATGAATCCGGAGGCTACCTGGCCCGCATGCAGACTCTGTCTACCGAAATAAGTTTGTAATCACTGTGATGATCAATCTCTGCTTCAATAGCTCCGATACCATGTAGAAATTTTTTGAATAATGATTAATTATCCACCGAGACTATCCTGATCACATACAATTCGAATTTATATGCAACACATAATCTCTTCCACTCAGATCATCAAACATGCGGAAATAAAATCCAGCGATAACACATCAAATCATCATACACATTAACACAGTATGTATGGGGAAAGCTTATAGCTGAAAACCCCGCAGCTATTGTGTATATTATAATGGAGAAATCAAGTAACAAACTCAGTACAATACTCCTCACAAGTACTCAGTACTATCTCATGAAGTTACTCACAATCTAGCTCAGTTTTGAACAGGTTACTGGTTCAAAACTCACCGCCAATTGCCTTGCCTCTATTGCATGTTTCAATGCTATGGGATGGCCTCTTTATATAGATAAACCACCCGCCTGAACTGCGCAATCCTCATGGGCTTACTCCACCTATCTGTGTGTTGCAAATAGCAACAGTATAGTCACAACTGATAGCTAACTCCACCCTTTCATCTACCTCTTTCACTGGTCTCCACTGAACTGATCATACACTGTAGTGAACTAATGTGTTCTTGAGTTGAATAATGAGTTACTAATTAATAAATTAAATAATATTTAATTCACTCCACTCATAACTAATTGATTAGCTAGTTAAACTAATCTCAATCAGTTCAACTAAAATAAACAGAACACAACTCCACTAGCTGTCTCATTAACTCCTCCAAACTTCTGCCACTGAAGTCCAACTGAAGTCAACCATGCATGATTCCATCAAACCCTTGGGAACCACGTGATTCCTCTGTCAGATGCATGAGCCACTTCTATAGCTCGAACTGAAGTGCTCCAAGAGAGTAAACTATTGTTTATAGTCTAAATATTATTAAGGGTAAATAATATTTGACTTCCCTGTTTTAAGGAGAGGCAGTCTAAAAATAGACTTCGACCTCTTTGACCTCAAAAATAGAGTCTCATCTATTTTTACCAACATGACATATACTTCAAGAATCTCAAACTGGAATCCCCGAACCATGCTCCATATGTCTAAAAATAGACATAGTCTAAAAATAGATTTTGCGCCAGAATTTGCCTGCGGGCCCACTTAGTGAAGGCGACTTCATTTCACTAAGCTCCATCATCTTTCTGCATTTTCAACAGAGAAAACCCAAATATTTCACAACAAAACACATATGACATCCTCTCTACCATTCCAGAGGAAATAGGACAACACAGTAAAAGTAAAGAGCAGACTACTGAGCAGGAAAACACCTCGAACACCATTGACACGGAAATGAACAATACTACCATTTTTTCTCAAGATGGACAAACGACTCAAGATGATACGGATATGGACTTCATCCAGGATATAACAACACCAGAGGAAAAGGTAATTGAGGACATCTTGATTGGCATGGACCTGCAGAAAATAACAAAGGATTAGAATAAAAAAGGCATAGAGGGAATACCAGAATACCATATACAACGAATCGAGGAAGCCTACTTTCTAAAAAAAAGTCTACAACAGTAGAAAAATCACCAGACCAAAGGGAAAAATCTAGCAAGAGGTATCAAAGCGAACCTCAAGGCCAACCACCAAATCACTAAAGGGCCAACACGGAAAAGAGGTCGGAAGACCAACAGTCAGCACCTTCAAGAGCTCGGTATTTGCCTCATCAATGAAGGAAAGGTAAGGGTGCTTTCTCTCTCTCCCAATACGTTATTATGATCTGCGCATCCTGGAACATAAGACCACTAAACAGTCCCACAAAAAAAAGGATCTTAAAATGCAAGGTCACTTCTGAAAGGACTGACATTCTATTGCTACAAGAAAAGAAAAAAAAGTCTATCCAAAATGGAATCCATTCAACATGCTTGCTTCAGAAAACAATACAGCCACTTGGCCATTGCTTCCTTCGGTACTGCTGGAGGTCTAGCAACATTCTGGAAAGACTTAAAGTTCCATCTAATAGATTCCTTTGCTTCCAAGCACGCTCTAACTACGGTTCTCCAAATCATTGGAACCAAATACAAGCTTTGTATCACCAATGTTTATAGCCCACACTCTATTTCAAAACGAATTTCTTGGCTCAACTGTATTAAGAATCAAATCTGGCCTCTCGGCCATCCCTACAGTCTTTTGGAGGGAGACTTCAACATGATTCTTAACCTGGGGGAAAAATTGGGGCAAACTCCAAAGACTGGACTCAGACTCACCAACCTTTCAAGACATGATAGATGAATTTGGCCTCATTGATACACCCACTAAAAATGAAACTACACCTGTAATAACAGAAGAGGGAGCGATCGTCAGATAACTTCAAGGCTTGATCACTTTCTCCTTTCTGAGGATATTTTCCTTTCCTCCCTAGAAACGGAAGCCAACATTACACCTCAAGCTGGTTCTGACCACTGGCTGATCGTTCTGACTCTCAAAATATCTAAAAGACCGAAGAATGCCTTCTTATTTGAGGTGTTATGGATTTCACATCCAAAATTCCAGGATAGAATCAAGGAGTGGTGGTCTATTACGCTTCCCCGACTAGGTAGCAAGATGCACAACTTCCATCAAAGACTAAAAATCATCAAACAAGAATTAAAGAAATAGAACCAGCAAACCTTTGGAGATATCAAAGCAGATAAAAAGGTTTTAGAACTAAAAATGTGGGCCCTTCAATAGATTATCATTTACAATGGACCGAAAGAGGAAGAAAAACAAGAGGAAATAGAATTACAAAAAAAATGGGATGTTCGAGCCTCTCAAGAAGAAAACCTATGGAGACAAAAATCCAGAATCAAATGGCTCAAATATGGGGAAAATAACACTGCCTTTTTTCATAAATCTATGATCCAACATTGCAAAAAGAACATAATTCTCAGCCTTAAAAATAGGCAGGGTCTCATTCTAAGAACCCATATGGAAATTGAGGAAGAATTGCACCAACACTTTGAGAACATCCTCAAGGAAAACAACCATGAAAATGAGGCACACATCAAGAAGATCACCAGCAATATTCCTACAATTCTATCCATAGAACACAATCAGATGCTTCTCAAAAAGATAACAATGGAGGAAGTGGTAGCAATGGTCTAGTCCATGACTAATGGCAAGGCCTCAGGTCATGCTGGTTTTACTATAGACTTCTACAAAGCCTATTGGCCTCTTATCGAGGAATCACGTCTGAAGAAAGTCATCCTTCCTTCCCTCATTGCCACTTTTCTAGCTCTCATTCCAAAATAAGACAAGTCTAACTCTCCTGATCACTTCAGACCGATCGCCCTCTGTAATGTAATCTACAAGATTATCTCCAAAGTCCTGCCCAACCACATCAAATCTCTTCTTCCTCTCCTTATATTGCTTAATCAAACTGGCTATGTTGAAGGCAGAAAAATTCCTGACAACATCGTTCTCTCTCAGGAATTCATCCACTCTCTCAAAGACCAAGGCAAACAGGGCATGCTGATTCAACTAGACATGTCCAAAGCCTTTGATAAAATTAACTGGCACTACATCAGGCACATGTTGGCTACTTTTGGTTTTAGTTTTGACTGCATTAAGTGGATTATGGCTCTGGTCTTAGTGGCATTCTTCTCCATCCTCCTCAATGGCTCCCCTCCCCCATCATCAACCCCTCCAGAGGCATTAGACAAGGAGATCCTCTTTCCCCCTTCCTCTTTGTCATTATGGCTGAAAGCCTTGGCAGGACCATTTCTGCTGCCTCTTCCATGGGCCTCATCTCTGGGGTCAACCTATATCCTCCTAACCCTCCCAACACTCACCAACAGTTTGTGGATGATATTCTCCTCATGGGTGACCCCACTGCTAAAGAAGCCCATGCCTTTTGGAAAATCTTGGATGACTTTGATTTGGCCTCGGGATCCTCTATTAATGACTCCAAGTCCAAAATATTTTTTCTCAACACTCCAAATGCTATCAAACACCATATCACCAAAATCCTTGGATTCCAGAAAAGTAGCTTCCCCTCAAAATACCTGGGGTTTCCTCTCACTGACAAACCCTTAGCCAAATCAAATTGGGAACCCCTTATCTCCAAGCTCAAGAAAATGATCTCCAATTGGACCTTCCGCTTCCTCAATTTTGTTGGCAGATTGGTCCTTGTCTGCTCGATTTTGCAAGCCATGCTTCTATACCAGATCTCTACCATTGCAGCTCCCCGATCTATCTCCAATCATATCAGAGCCATCCAAAGAGATTTCCTGTGGAGAGCATAAGCCAACAATGACAAATGGGCCCTTGTGGCATGGGACAAAATTTGCGCACCCAAAAAAGTAGGTAGTCTTGGACTCAGGGACCTAGACCTCCTGGGCAAGGTCATGGGTGCCAAGACTTGGTGGCGTTGGATCACCAATGCCACCACCCCATGAGCCATGCTCTAGAAAGCCAAATATTCCCCTTCGCAGCCTTTGGATTCATTAATCACACTCTCTGGCAATCTCAAGGGCTTGCCTATTTGGAATCAGGCTTGGGATAACAGAATAATCATTCAAAAGAATAGATTCTGGGAGATTTGCCATGGAGAGAATGCCCTGTTCTGGGAGGATGCGTGAGATAAATTTCCTAAACTCGACTATAATATCTACCTCCCAATCAGAAGGCAACTGGACAGATTCAACAAAAACAAGGTAAAAGACTTTTGGAAAACTTCTAAAAACTCAGAATGGAGGGAGTGGATGGACCTCAAAGAAATGACTCAAATCCAACATCACCAATCCATGGCTATTCTAGAAGAGGAATTAAAAAATAGACAAATCCAGAGAGAAGATAGACCGAACAAACTTCGATGGGGAACCAACGCGGTGGGGCGTTTCAATATAAAAGAGGCTTACAATGTCCTACAGAGTCCTGCTCCTGCACAATCTGATGGCAAGTGGCAATGGCTCTAGAACAGGAACCATTGGCCGAAAAATTACTCTATTTCTCTGGTTATTCATGCACAAGAAAATTCTGACATGGGATAATCTGCAGAAGAGGGGTTTCATTGGACCTTCCGAGTGCACGTTATGTCATTCCAACTCGGAACAACCAATCACATCCTCAATGATTGTCCCTTCGCCTCCACCATTTGGAACTGGCTCCATCTTGTCTTCAACACCTCGAATCGCATTCCTCATTCCATTATCTCCTCCCTGGAGGATTGGAGCATTTATTTCTCACCCCAGCCTCTCATCAACCTGGCTTGGAACATCCTCCCTAGCATCATATGCTGGGCTCTCTAGAAATAAAGGAACTCCTGCATTTTAAAAAACAAGGCCTCGAAAGACGAGAAGCTGCTCCATTGCATCAAACACACTCTGTATGAATTTGTCTCCATTTCCAGGCTCCCAGACCCCTCATCTCCCCCATCCTTAGAGGGATGTAGAATCTTATCCCTTCTCAATCTCCCGTTCCCCACCCACCTCCCTCCCCTTGCTGCCTTTCCTTCTTCCCCTCCTTTGTCCATTTGGCATACTCCGGAACACAATTTTATCAAGCTCAATTATGATGGAGCATCCAAGAAAAATCTAGGCATGGCTGGCTTCGAAGGGGTCTCTCGAAATTCTCAGGGCTCTATCCTTTAGATATACTATGGAAATTTTGGTCACACTACAAACAACGCAGCAGAGCTTCAAGCGCTAGCCCATGGCATGGTCATTGCCAAACTCAAAATTTTCTGACCCCTTCTGGTAGAAGGTGACTCCAATGTCGCTACCCAAGACTGTAAGAAACTGCAGCAAGGGCACAGTGTCGGGAAGGTTTCTGAATGCTAGTGCATCAAAAAAATACTTCACAAAATCAAAGCCAACATTGTTGTTGGAACAAGGTCTTCTGCAATCTGAGAAACTGGTCCATTTTGTATATTTTTTATTATATTTAGTCTAACACAGGGGTTTTGGGGTGGGTCAAAGCACCTAATGCATTGTAAATAGGTCAAGGGTAGACCAAGAATCTGCAAACCACGGTTTGCAAACCATTGGATGCGTAGGCTAAAATAGTATAAGTAGTTGAACCTTTTTGAGTTGTAAGACAGACTTGGAATAGAGATTGAAGCTAAGTGCGAACTGATAGATCTGGTTAGGGTTGTTGGGGAAGGACTCCTGCTACTGTGTGCACGTAGATTCTCTATCCTGCTGTGTGTGGACCCTACTACTGTGTGTACAGGTTGGGTTTTGGGGTATTGAAAGAAGGATCTGAGGATTAATGAATGTGGAAGTATTGTTGAATATCTAAATCTGTTGGAATTATTGTTAATGCAAGTCTGTCATATCTGATTAGTTGATGCATACTGCTATGTTGATGATTTACGTTACGAAAGCAACTACGTTATCTTTTTATGCTGCGATATGAATCTGTTCTGTTCTAATTTATGCAAGAATCACTAAAATAGCTACGTTATTGTTCTATGTGTACATGATCTATTGATTACCGTGAATATCATTGTTGTTGCGCACATGATGTGAAGGAAATCTGTATATCTAGGCTCTGTGATATAAGATCTGGTTAGTATAAGATTTAACATAGCTCTACCTGACTTACCTACCCTCTCCCCGGGTGCGGAAACTTGGTTCCAGCACCCACCCATACTACTTCGGGTGAGACTTTGGCCTACGTAAGCAAGTCACTGTTGAAAGGGCCAGTAGTATAGGGGTTGTTGGCAAACCTTGAACACCTGAACCTGGGTCAGGACCCATCAAGCCAACAAATGGTTCTTTTGATGGGACCAACAGCATTTTGAGAGAGGGATCGGGTAATGCCAAGGCCATACTAGAAACCTGAAAGCAAAGAAATTGATGAATGGTTCGAACAACAAGTTTAGGAATTCGCAGTGAAGGAAAACTACAGTAAGAGGTTGACCATCAAGGAGTGGAAAAATAAGTACATTTTCACGGAGATCTATGAGAGCTTCTTTGTAAAAAATTTGATCAAGCTCCAGGAGTGGCTTGCAAGGTTGGTCGAATTTCAGAAGTGTTGGAAGGATGAACGGGTCACGTAGTGGACCCCTGGATTGATCCAACAATTAGAGAAGATTGATAACACCATCACTCGCACAGTGGACCACTAGGTGGACAGTGTTCTAGGAAGGTTCATGATATAATTTTCCATCGATCAATTCATATCCTACTCAGAAGCAGAGCGAAGATTATTCAAGGGTTTTCGAGTTAAGTTTCTAAAGACCTTACCATTGTTGATCAAGATATTACTGTGTGAAAAAGGTATTCTATGTAGCCACACTGAGTGAATGACCGCTAATCTAGACGGAAGTATGACACAAAGCAAAAAATACTATTGGACCAACCTAGAAGGAGGTAGATCTGTTTACAACCTGGTAAGAGAAGCAGCTACACATAATCCTCCCGGCACACCACTTTCGAGTCGACATAGGAGTAAGAATTCACCTACACCTCCACCGCCACCAGGAGACGACATGGCTGTGCACATGAAATTTCTGACTTTTAAAGGTGTGGGGGATGAAGATATGGTTCATTTCTGGTTTCTCGCAGGATCGATATGGACGTGTAGAATGTAGCTAGTGATGTCGTGAAGTGCGCACAGCTATCCCTTGCCTTTGAAGGAAGAGCGTTGGACTGGTACATGGGATACATTGCCCAACATGCAAATGCAACCATTGAGGAGATTAGGAATGCTTTGAAGCAACAATTCAAGAAGCCTAAGTCCTACTCTCAAATAGTGGTTGATCTAAAATATTTCGAGCAAGGGCCTTCTAAGTCTGTGTGGGAGGCTAATCAACGACTGAAGAAGGTGATCAAAGAAGGAGGATTTCAATATGATGAGAGACAACATATAGAATGTTTCATTTCTATGATGCTGCCTCACCTTCGTGTACCTATGGGCCATCAAACGTTTCAATCACAGGATAAATCCTTGGAGGGTGCTATGAAGTTATAAGCTGCGCCTCGAGACGAGACCTAGCTGGGCGTCCAACAGATCTAAGGACAGTTAGAAGCGATGCACATGGAGATCCAAAACCTGCGAAAAGAGCGAGGAGCAGAGGCTAGCCCTGGAAGGTGGTGCATATGGTGTAGGGTGAATGGGCACACCAAGGATAACTTCCCTCTATTAGCAGATTATATGTAGGCTGGGGGACCTAGCCCATTGCGCCCAAAATAAATTACAGGTCTAAGTGGGCCAGCATTGTGGTGCGATGATTGCCGCATTGCAGGGTTGCACGACACAAACCACTACCCCCACCTTGCTGCGTACGTCCCAGAGGTAAAACAACAATGGTGCAGGTTCTGTAGATCAGTAGGACATGATGAACATAACTGTTGGACATATGATTTGATGATCGATCGCAAAAAATTATGTAGGGTACAATTAGACTCTGCTTCGCCAAGGTCCCCTACAGGCATAGGTGGCTCCCCAACCAAGGGCAGGGGGGAGGCCGAGGCCGAAGCACAAGTTGGGGACGAGGGCAGCTAATCTGTTATAACTGTGGAGAGGTCGAGCACTTTGCGAGAGACTACCCGAATCCTATGAGGCAGTCCTGTCGGTACTGCAGATAGTTGGATCATGTGATCGAAGACTATCCAATATTGATAGAAAAAATGCAGGCTAAGCAGCCAACACCAATGCAGAATGTGCATAGGGTTAAGGCTAAGATGCGAGACAAATATTCGAGCGTAAATTTCATAACGCATAGTGGAATGGCCACCAGAGGACCTGGGGAGAAGGCTGCGATTGAATCACTGATTTGGCAAGTTGTTATCAAACAAGAGGGTTTGGACCTAAGCAAGGAAAAATAAACATTTATCGCAGCTCACAAATAATTTGCTAAGGCAGAGGCATCTACTTCGCAGACACCTGCGAACCTTAAGGTGGACGAGAAGGTCAAGACCTTTTTATAGGCATGTATGAAGCTACTGCACAACCCAAAGGCTATAGAGAATCTTCAGGCATTGATAGATAGCTGCGCAACATGACCTAGCCTACCTCCTGAAATCAAGGATGTGCACAAACTATACAGATATAAGAAACGCACTGGTAGGGAGATGCGGTTGACTGCACAGATCGATGATTATGAAATGGATCAAGTTAGTTTGGACCTAGGGTCAGATGCAAATGTATTACCTAAACAGACTTGGAAACGAATGGGAGAACCTAAGTTGGAATGGTCCACTATCAATTTTCGCATGGCTAATCAGCAAAAGATTATACCCTTGGGAATATTATCGAAAATTTTGGTGGATATCATGGGAGTAAAGGCCTAGGCAGACTTTGAGGTAATTGAGATCGTATAAGATGCAGACCCCTATCCTGCGCTCCTGGGCTTTGATTGGGCCATCGATATGGGAGGTATCATTAACTTGAAGAAGAGAAGCATGGTGTTTGAGAATAATAGTACAAGGGTGATAGTGCCATTACATCCTACAGAAGGCGAACAATACAATGAGCCAGTGCGCGATGAAGAGGATGTGGATCATATTTATAAGCTAACTGTGCAGGACAAATATTGAATCAACCCCATAGTTGACGGTGTACTCTGCTGGGAAAAGGACAGTGACTGTTTCTCCGACCCTGATGAGGAGATGGAGAACTGGAAAAATTGGTTACATAATGTCTCTGCACTACGATGCCTTTGGGTCACAAGGGACTTCCAGTGCATTTCCTCAGAGGTGAGAGACCTACCCTATTTTGATGGTTCTGGTAATATCAGGGACTTTTTGCGAGCATTCGAAGCTGAGGTTCCGAGGACGAAGGCTAGGGGCGCTTAATCTCTCCATGCGTAAGACACCTAAGCAGTGGTGGGATACACATAAGGAAGCATTCCAGGACTGGGAAAAGTGCTAGGATATCATGGTCCTGCGATTTGAACAACCCGATCACATGGATGGAGAAATGGTGTGACAAGACTACGGAAGAATGGGTTCATCTGTTTATTCATGCCTTAGGACCATTTCCCACCGCATGGTATTTAGATGTGAAGGTACACCAGTGTACCCGCCACTGGGAGACATTAAAGGATGAATTTTTGGGGACATTTGGATTAGTATGTGGCACGGAGGCGCTCCACGCAGCTCTGCAAGACATTAACACTGTAGCATGGGGTGAATCACACCTGTATGTTGCACCTAAAGGGCCCACATGGGAAACACAGGTATCAAGCATGGTCAACTATCGATGTCTAGTACCTAAGGTAGGTAAGGATGATCCACAAGCTACTTCTGACTCAGAGTTGGACGAGATATGCACAGCTACCAGACCACTCAAGCTGCGAAAGGGTAGCATTATGACACACCCTATGTTGACTAAGAGTGGGGATGCAGATACAAGAGACAAAGTTATCATGACTCCTACAATGAGGGAACAACTATGGTCAGTCCTCGGGCACACAGGTTACTACAGGGGGTTCGTTCGAAAATATGCACTGATCACAACACCTATGTGGAACTTTCTTATAAAATATGTCTGGTTCTGTTGGGATGACACATGTCAGGCAAGCATGTCTTAGGTTTTGAAGCACTTAGGGAAAAAGCTTGTGTTGGGGGAGGATGCGGCACAGGAAGCACAAGTGTTTAAGCTAAGTATAGTAGAGGTGTGAAAACAAGCCGTTGGTACAATAATGCCTGCTAAAAATAAAAAGTTACCATTGAAAGGAGCAGGTCACTGGCATTTAATGGGGTGAATCTTGGGGATTTTTTACCATTTACTTGCGAGGAAGTTCCAGGTGAATTTTACCCTACTGTTGGACGACCACAGCCACTATAAAAATGGTAGAATAGCTCAGACAAGGGTTCCATCTTACTTGCATAGCTTGCACTTATCGTCTTTGCCTCGAACGAACTTAAGCTGTAATATTTTTTGGGTCTGCACTGTCCCTTTCATGTCTAATCAACCCCCTCCATCTAACAGTAGCCACCTAGAGTTTGGATTCATTTTCCACACTAGGATGACAACCATGAACCCTGCTGAACCTTCAACACCAAAAATTGAGGAGGTAATGGAGATTGGGTCTGAGGAGGAAGAAGTGATTTCTACGCCGCTCACAAGGAAGAGGAAAAAGAAATCATAGGGCTCAGGGAAGCCCCCAAAAGCTTCAAAATGGGCTACGAGGAAGCCTAGGACTTCCCTGAGGCATGCCAAGTCCCTACGCAAAACACTTCAAGCTTAGGATGCACAGGAGGAAGCCCTGCCCACCAATCCGACTAATTGGTTACCTCCTTTCATTTGACCACGTAGGCCCTTAACATGCACGACAAAAAACTTGGATGGCTTGATCACATATCTGCAAATGTCGCTAACCCCGGGAGAATTTCTTGTCCTTAGTAATCCGTGTGGAAGGCTCCATGAGATCAAATTTGATGATCATGACTTGGCAAATTATGAAGCCTTCCTTGTGTTGGCCCCTACATTGTACTTCGACACAGTTTATGAGAACGATGGGGTCACAGTTATTCCTCAGCGATGGGTCTCTGGGTTGGCTGGATCTAAACTCTTGAACCTACTGCAGATGCCCCATTTTGGCCATTATAACGTCACGAATCGACTGGCCCAATAGTTGCTTGCCTTAATTCACGATGGCTGCTTATGGATTCGGGATAGAGTCCCCATTGATGTTGCGTTGATTCACAGAATTACGGGCCTTCCCATGAAAGGGCCGTATCACCTGGAGTGGGTGAGCAAGAAATAGGAAGGAGACACTACAAAATATGTATGCCAAAAGTACCATGTGGAGTGAAATTCTCGCGGATTCATCATCAAATCCATCAGTGACCTTGCTACATAGATGGGTACTATAATGTTAGCATGCAAGCTAATGCGAAAGTGCCAGGTTGCAATTGTCCCTACTTATGTCATTTGGTTAGTAGGTCAGTGTGCGAAGGGAGTCTGCCTCAATTGGGCCCAATACTTATGCAATGAGTTCTTGACCAACGTCTGCGAGTCGCAGGAGTAGGGAAAAGTCTTCTGTTATGCCTGGCTATTGTTCCTTATAGCCCTAGTTTCCTGGGAGGCCCCTGTGGATTTGGTCCTTCCTGAGCTCACCCCAGACATGTGTGAAGGGGCTCAGTATGCCCATCTATGGGATTCTAGGGACGCACAATGCTTAGAGGATAACCAAGTCTTCTAGATCCTCTTCTAGAGTAGCGTGGTAACGGCCATCAACTCTCGACCCCGGTTGTCCTCGATGGTATATGAGAAATACAAAAGCATTGCAGTGTTCCAAGTTACTATGCACCACGTTCAGATCAAAGCCCACAAAGGTAAAACCTGGACCTTGCTCCCTTACATGGTGATAAACGAAGAGATTCACAATTTCATTGCGCTCTGGCCCCTTGCCTGGAAGATAGGCTTCAAAAACACCACCAAGGAGACCACAGGACCAAGCAAGAAAGGCTCGGACATAGCCATGAAAAAGGACATGCAGCCCCAAGCTAGTGCAAAGGTGAAGTTGAATTTGACCAGGTTGTCCCACGAGGCATTGCAAGGTCTCCACACCACTGTGTTCCAAGAGGTTCACCACCGGGACCAACAAGTGCATCAAAAACTCAATACAGCCCAAAAAACCATTACGACACAGAGCGCTGAAGTATCCCTCACTATGGTGTAGCAAGCGGAGCTTGAAACATTGATCCATCAGCTCTGCATGGAGGTTATAGAAGAGATCTCGACCGCAACCACCACTGGGATAAATTTGAAGGATTGGTTGCAGCATTGAAGGCATCCAAGATGGAGATGTAGGTCATGAAGACACAGCTGGAGTAGAAAATCACCAACTTACAGGCCAAATTGCAGCCCGAAACACCTCCGGAGGTACAAGCCCAACGCGCTGCACTAGTGACCAGGGCTACTAACACCAGGGCTACTAATAATTTTTTAATTGTATCATTTATTTATTGGTTTATTTAAATATTAAGTGTAGTTAGTGATTTAGATGTAAAACAAGTACCCGATCTTCCCACCAACCCACATTCCAACAGGATGTGACAATGCACCCCCTTAAAAACTTATCACTTGTCTTGTACAGTGCACGAGCCAAAATTATGTTCCACCACCCAACGAGCTAGTTAGTTAATTTCTGCAAAGTCTATATGGCAAGGAGGTTGGTAGAAAGTATAGGAAAATTTGGAAGTTTAAATGAAGGTTGTACCGAGCCACCATGCAAGCCTACCAAGTTGTTCCATCAGTAAATTTGCATTCAATTGGGACAGAGAGGTGAGCACTTTGTCTTTCGACTTCGGAAGAGGGCCTAGTGATGGTGCATTATCTCTGAAATGGGGATTCTCAAGCTCTCCAAAGTCTGTTGTTTATATTAATCATTTTGTAGTGGGAAAAATTTATTCTTTGTCAAAGAGAGTTTGTCTTCATCCTTGTGTGCATTTTTCACATATGCCTTTCCATCCTTAACTATCCTATAGTTATTTTCTCTCCTCATGAAAATGGAAACAAAGCTTGGAATTTAGCTTCCAATTATTATTTATTATTTACCTTTTGAAAGGTTATTTTGTACCATTTTGGTCTTTACTAGAGAATTATCCTTGATTATGAAGAGCATTGAATCATGTTGGATCATTATGGAACACGTTGTATTAGTAATTTTTTATTATTTTTACAGAAAAGGTGTTAGGATAAACTTGAATAGGTAAAATTATCATAGTTTTAGGTCAACAAGGATGATTTCAAGAACATGGTATTTGTGATCTATGGTATTGAGCCCATGGATTATAAGTAATGAAGCCCTTAAGATGCTTGAGGATACACAATTGTCATATGCCAAGAGGTGACTGACAAATGAATGAATGTGCATATTTGACAAAATTTCATTTCACCAAAAATATTCAAAATGCAATTTTTATCATTGTGAGTTGCAAAAATTGGTTATGAAAAAATAACAAAAGTGTACATAATTGTTGTTGTTGTAATGGAAAACCTCATTTTTACCATCTGGCACATTTAGGCATTATATGGAAACTATGACAATATAATCCACTTGAAATTGTGCAAGCACCTATGGTGACATTTGTTATAATTATACCCAATATTTTCTAAGGTTTCTAGCATCAAAGTTACTAGTTGTTCTACTTGAGGGTTGTGCACAATCACTAATAAAACACCAACAAGTATTGGTTATTCCTAGTGAGGTATTTCAATCATATATCTTTAAAAGAAGTTGTAAACATGTATGTCTCATAAAAAATTGGTCTCCCAACAAAATTTTATTAGCTAATCATCTTTTTAAAGTTACAAAATGCAATTCTTATCATTATTGGGTGAAAAATTGGTGATGTAAAATTAAAAAATATATACATAATCATTGTTGTTGTAATTGAAAACCTCATTTTTACCATCTAGCACATCCATGCATTGTATGAAAGATATGATCATAGAATCCACTTGATAATGTGCAAGCATGTATGATGAAATTTATCATAATTAAGAGTTTCTAAGGTCGTTAGCATTAAGGTTACTAGTTGTTCTACTTGAGGTATTTGCATAATCACTAATAAAACACCAACAAGTTTGGTTATTCTTAGTGAGGTATTTCAATCAGATATCTTTACAAGAACTTGTAAACATGTACAAATTGCATTTGGGATGGTTGAAGAGATTATTTGGAGAAGAAAATTTTTAATTTGAGTTTTGATAGATAAATCAAGGGCAACCCAACATTTAAGGAACTCTTTCCTCCTAGAAACTTCTTTGGCATCCAAGGAATTACAATGGTTGTTCATTTAGGAAGTTCCTTGATTATATCTGCTAGCCCTTGGGAATAACCAAGACATCTATTAGGATAGTACGTTCCTAAATCAATTCATTGTTGTGATAGGCCCTCCCCATTGAAATATCATGGTAATGAGTTATGATATAATGAACATGATGCAATAACTAAGTGGGAGTTGACTTGTAGCTTTGCATGTAAGGGTAAAAATTCATATATGCATTAAAGTTCCTAGTGAGGCCCTCTTGAATTAATTTCTTTTGCATAACTAGAGAAACCATGTGATAGGCTAGATTAGAATCACATGTGCCAAACTTTGGTCACAAATTTACACTTGTTATAGCTATTGAGTGACTACAAAAATCACCAGTAAGGTACACAATCATATCCCTGAAATCATCTTGAACAAATTACATTTATGTGATGCCTACTATTGAACAAGTCCTTGTGGCACAACATATATTTAATCCTTTGAAGCAAAGGGCATTAGGTTGTGAAAGTAGTTTTTTAGTTGATCACTACATATGCCAATCAAACATTCTAATGTTGATGTTGATGTTAACCCATATGCATGGGACATGGAATTATGCCTTTTGAATATAATGATTTTGGAACACTTCTCTTATCTTTATATCTTTCAAGCATAGGAATAAATTCTAAAAAATTCAAAATATTATCATATCTTATTAAGGTCCAATAGGGCCATTTTTAATCTTAGTAGGTATTAATCATCATCATATAAATACATCCTGTGCACCAAAATATGGGCACAATTTTACACCTACTATATCTCTAGAGTGACTATAAAAATCACTAGTAAATAGCCAATATCCCTCAAATCATTATGAACAAACTGCACTAAAATGATGCCTACCCTTAGATGTGTCCTTTTCGCACAACCTAATTTTACTCCTTTGAAGAAACGAGCATTACATTGTGAAAGTGTTATTTTGGTCGATCCCTACAAATGCCAATCTAACAGAATAATGTTAATGTTGATGTTGATGGAATTATTCCTTGTGACTATGATGATTTTAGAGCACTTCTCTTGTCTTCATTTCTTTCAAGCATAGAAGCAAATTCTAAAAATTCCAAAACAATCTCTTAACTTTTGAAGGTCCAATAGGGCCATTTTTAATATTAGTAGGCATTAATAAATATCATCACCATCATAAACATACAAATATATCCCGTTCTTTGTAGTTTAGGATTAATTATGACCAATGGGAGAACATTTTATACAAATGAAAATTACCTCACTCCATTTTGACATTCTGTGCGGCTCTTGAACAATTATGAATATTTTTGGCCCGCTTATTTATTAAGTCCTAAAGATGTTGATTAAAAAAAGAATATGAAACCAATCACATCATAGGTTGGAAATCATCTAACGATCTCACATTGAGAACACACACTGATGTGTGATTTGTATTAATGACACGCATCCTATCTCTAGACTAGTGTGAGTTTCCAACAATATTGGAATTATATTAGTTGAAGTAGAAGCAACCTAGACATTGAAATATGCTTGTATATGTGTTGGAAATGATAGAAAGACTCGAGTCAAGAGATGAGAATTCACACTTCCTTGATGAGGTGGGATGCTTAGTGAAGTTAGTAACTTGGAATTTGATTTTATTGGATCACTAGAAGAAGCATTGGCATTTTCATATCACTCATCCAAGGACATCAAGGGAAGATAAATTGAAAATAACAAAAGTTGTAGTTGGTGCTAGAGTAGGTGTGGATAGGTAAATCTAGCACAACGAAACCAATAAATTTTTCCGCTAATCATGAATACTTATAATGATTAATTGTCTGTATTAGAGTGAATTAGTGATATGGAGGAGTGAAATAGAAAACCAAAATGGCCTAGAGATCTATTGTAGTGGAATATGAGGGAATATCTCTCTTTTCCCGTCAATCTAGTAGTTGGCAATGATGTGTATGAAACCAGACTACATAGCCATTTGTGGTGGTTGAAGTGGGATGTTATGGGAGTTGGATAGTGTTGGTTTGTATAAAATAACAATATTAGATGTATGAAGGCCATGGGATACATGGGTAAAATCGGTGGAAGTTAACTGGTCTACGGTGGCTCTAAGTGGAGAGTTTAGGGTTTATGGAAAGTGGGGAGAAAAAAAGGAAAATATATAAAATAGGTAGAGTAGAGGGTTGTACGGAGGAAGGGTTATAAGTAGATGGTATATGGTTTATGGAAGGTGGGGTGAACAATAGGACAGACATAACACCTAGGTAAAGGAGCGGGTGAATGTGGCGAGGAAGTTTAGGGGATGTAGTTGTGAAAAGAAAAGTGGTAAAATAGTTAAATTAATATGTAAATATGAAATGAATATGTGATATTTGGGATTGGGAGAAGGTAGAAATATGGTTTGAAATAATATGTGTTGTAACGTTACAAGTATTATGAAGAGTTAAATCTAGTGAAGGTTATGTATGTTAAGAGTGAAACATGCCATGTTAGCAATTGATACAAGGAATATATGTAATATTCCATAATAATAATAATAATAATAATAAAGTAAATAAAATAATAATATAAATAGAATAACAATTAAAAAAGAATAGATAAACTAACAAATCTTAAAGCACTTTATTTCTGGTGATGAAAATCTCCATTAATTTTCTTGTGATTTAGTCAAAATGTTGAGTAAGAATTCACACTAGCTACTTCTAGTGAAATTCACAAAAACCCCACTACATGAAACTAATCAAATTTAAAATAACACAAACCTACACTCCATCCATAAAACTATAAAATGAATCTCACATTATGAAAAAACTTGTTCGTGGTTGTATATTTGGACAAAATCCTCGTCTTCAGCAATAGTTGGGAAGAGCACTTGCAGCATATTTGGCTAGTCCTTCAAACCATGTGACAAAACAAACTATGTTCCAACTTGGATAAATTCACCTTTCACATGAGCTAGGTCCAATATTTGTGTTACATCATTGATTAGAAAGGTGTGCATGTGGATCTAGCTAAGATCCCAGTCATTCGGGATTAGCTAGCACCCACCACTGTAATAGATCTTCGCAGCTTTTTGGGCCTTGCCAATTTTTATAATAGGCCTATGTTGGTATTATGTTATATCATTGGCCTTTGAGTAAGTTACCAAGCGTGGAGCGAAAGAAATTTTTTTCTAATTTGAGTCCCAACATAAGGTGTTTGTTGAGCTAAAGCACCACTTCTGCTATGCACCAATACTCACAATGCCAGGCCTGCAACAACCATTTTAAATTAAGACAAACACCTTTGACTATGTTATTGGTCTAGTTCTCACCCAGCAAGGGAATCTAGTGGCCTATCACAGTGAGACACTTCCGACACAATTTGGAATACCCCACCTATGATAAGGAGATTTATTCCATCGTGTGGGATTTATGGTAATGGAAACATTATATTCTGGGGAAGAAGATGGTCATCCAAATAGATCACCGACCCCTGTTGTTTATATAGATCCAAGGGAAGTTTCATAGATCAAAGAACTACTTACTAAAGCCCATCAGAAGCTTAGACCACTCTAATATGGCCCTTACACCATCACCAAGGTTGTGGGAGATAATTATTTTGAGCTCAACATTCCCTTATTCCTTAGCACACACCTAGTGTTCAATGTGGATCACCTTCGGCCATACTTTCCACCATTACTGGACACATCATACATTGCAAAACAACTCACACCAGCAAAGCTAAACCAAAATTACATGGAATAAGCCACAACTAATTAGATCATGGACACGCAAATCAAAAACACTTTCCAGTAGAATATCCAAATGTATCGGGTTGTCAAAGCTGGCCAAATCCCACACCAAGTAAAGTGGCTCACTGAGGACCAAGTTCAGTAGATTTTTCCCCATCTCATGGACCCACTCAACATAATGTGGACCATTGCTTCCTAAGGGGGAGGACTAATCTAGGTAGATATTGGCGGCCACCTGCTTATTCCACTTGAACCTTCACCATTTTTTCTTTCAGTTTCCTTAATTGTATCACAATTACTATTTTTTGTAAGTTTTTGGGTTCTTAACAACATTTTTTTGGGAAAATGGACAAACCAATAGCTTGTATTAGGAGTTTGCAGTCGAAAGCTATAGTGCTCATATAGATATTTCTAATGAGGTATTGTACGTATCAAATAGAGATTGTATGCCAAAGTTATGACCCTGAGAAGTTGATGTGCTAATTTATCCCAATGAAGCCCACATAATTTTGGCACTTCATCTCTCGGGGTTAGGTTTTTTAACGTTTAGTGTTTTTCATTGTTTCTAAATAATAAATAGGCCTTAAAGCATCATTGTAACATAGTTCAAAAGGAATGTAGCCACCACATCTCTTCTCAGAGATAAGCTACCATTGCCTAAGCTAATTTATTTCCATTATACATGTAAACAATTTGCATTACTTTGTTATTAATGAATTGAAGTTTTGTTTTCATCGTATCTCTTTGTTTCTGTTCAAATGCATATATCATTCCGCTCCTTCATAAATCTGGATCACCTACAAACTTCAAGAAACTAAAAGGGCCCCCCTTCATGAGGACGGAGAAAATAACTAATTGAAGATGTCCAATATCCAATTTACCACCAAAAGGATAAACACAAATTTTATTTTTTGATTGATATTAGGAAGTTTCAATTGACCATGTCATATGCTTTAGATAATCAATATTGAGTACTATTTCTAACTTCTTGGAGGTATTAATAGTGTGGATATATTATTGTGTGATAGACACTATGTTATGAGTTTTTCTTCCCTGTAGGGAATCAAATTTCTCTTTTGAAATGATGTTTTTAAGTATTGATTTCAGATAGATAGCTATGAACTCTATAATAAGTTTTTACATAACGTTGCAACTTGATATGGAGTTACAATATACAAAGGAACTTCCATATTGTTTCTTTGGAATAAGTGCATTGTGTGTCCCATTAAGGGAGCTTAGAACATTTCTAGTACTTTGTGATTCCCTAAATGTCAGTATAAGATTTCAATTTGAAAAACTCATAAAAAATTATGTAAAATTCCATCAAATAACCATTTGACTAGTGCTCTTGTCTTTTTTCATAGAAGAAATGGCATACATGACCTCCACCTCTATTACCTTTATCGACATAATTAAATTCATTGATTTCGATATCAAAAAAGGGAACATATTAAAAACTTCCAAAACCCCTGAATGGGGAATCATGTTGGTTATTTAAACATTGAACTAAAATAATTAACTCTTTCCTTTTCCATGTTAGAGAAAGAGTGTAGCAAATATCCATTACTTGGTTATAAATTCCAAATAACATTTAAATTTTTCCTATATTTTGCATACCTATGAGGGAATTTCATCTTATTTCCACCCTCCTTTATACAAATTGTTATGCTTTTCAACTAGTATTATGACTATTCATTCTTTATCAAGGATTGTCTGGTGTCTTCCATATTGAAAATTTGGGAAATTTCTAAGGCTTCTAATGAGGTTGTAGCTCTCTCCTCAAAATATTGTGATCTTCTCTTCTATGTCCTTTATATTTTATTTGGATTTTTCCTTTAGCCTAAAATTTTATGTTGAATGCACCCTCAAAATTTCATCCAAAAATTAAATCATAAATGGCATAAGGGATAAAAGAGAGAGGGGAACCCGTAACTACTCCACCAACTATTGAAAGTCTTCCAGTGAAAACCAATTTCGATTGAATTTGAATGGGAAGGGGGCTTTCAAATTCTAGAATAAATCTATAAGAGTGTAGGGAGGTGATATAATAAACCATTTGTAGCAACCCACAAATTTATAAAGAAAATTCTTGTCATTCACCTATTCTAAACAAAAAATATATAGCCAATCTTTTGGCCATCACCTCATCGTTAGATCAGAAATTTCTCCAAGTGGGTGAAAACTTGACAAGCTCTAAATCCAATAGATATTTATTTTCAAAGAAAGATTTAAGGAAAAGGAAAAACCCCTCGAACTTCTCGACGTGGCATAGTAAAACTGAAGTCTCCTCCAGCAATAAGAAAGGAAACAACTAGAGCACTCGATCCATCCAATTGGTTCTACAAAGTCTCTCTATTTGAGTAAGGCCCATATACATTTAGTACATTGAAAAAAACATGTATTTTTTTATATCCAAAAGTACATAAATAGTGGATTGTGTAGCTAAGGATGAGAAATCAGAGTAAGTTGGGTTCCATCTCATAATTAGTCTACCTAACATACCATTTGCATCTAAAGAAGCAAATGAACGTTCTTTTAGCCTTAGGTATAGTAATGAAATAGTATTTTCACCCAAAGTCACCATCTCTTACAATAGTAGAATGTCCAAATTGTGGCTCTAGATTATCCTTTTGAGGACTAATTGTTTATGGGCACCTCCTATCCCATTAGAATTAAAGGCAAAAATTATCTTTTGGGTCCCTATGGAAGGGATTTCCCTACTCCAAGGGTCGTAGAAATGGTGGATTATTTCCACCTTTTAATTTCCATATTTAATTTATGTCGTGCTTTGAGTGGGTGTGATTTTTGGCTTATAGGGTTGTAAATAAGGGTGTCATGTACCACTCCAACATTTGGTGGGAAATCTTCCTTTAGTTTTACTCTAGACCTGAGGATGCATGTAAAATTATGACATAAGCCCCATCCAAATTTGAAAATGGGCTAGAAGATGCACCCTCAATATCCATCACAAGGGGAATGACTAGAGAGTTAGGTCGGCCTTGAACCTTTGGAGCTACCTAGGTCAAGGATGGTGACCAGGGAGCTTGTCTTGACTAGTTGGTAGCATCACCCTCTAAAAATATAAAATGAGAAACCAAGCCGGGATTCAAAGACGTACCAACCATATAAGTATTCTTCTCAAAGATGAGAGCTTGAGCTGAAGAAGGAGCCTCCAAAACTTCCCTCTTTCCAGGCTAATACATGGATGTTTCTATAGAGATGGACTCATTTTTAACTTTCACCTGTTCCTTTTTCTTCCTATCAAACGAAGGAGACAACTTCGAACAATGACTTTGAAAATTGTTGACTTTGTGGCAATTGAAACAATGAATCAAGATTTTTTATTAATATACCTTATGGGGCCAAGTAAAATTGTTGTATAATAGTTTATGTTTCCCATAAAGGCCCTCTCTGAGGTCAACCTCGATCAATTTCCAAGCTCAAATCCTATCAACAGATGAAAGTCAACTTGGATCCAAGCTCATGAAATGAAATTTCTTCAATTGCACGAAGATCCACCTCAGTCCAGAACACCAAAGGCAATCTCAGAAATATGGCTCAAACTTGTTGTATAGCTAGAAGGGTACGAAATGAGTCAAAATTTACTAACCAATTCTTCAAAATCAGTGTAGATGAACCTCATGACTATTCCTTAGCTGAATCTTGTGAAAATCCTTGCCATAACTTAAAATGAAGGATATACATCTGGTCATGATAATGTGATAATGTTCTTTAACAACATATCAATATGTTCTTTCTGTTACATCATGTGCAAAAATTCATCACCAGTTAATGGTTCTTCATCGAATTTAACTCCAAATATCCCAATTTTTGGATCCACCAAACCACGTTCTGCTCTATTGATAGCTTCATCTAAGCCAAAATAAGTTGTTGCTTGTTTTCACACTGCTTCATGAGCAATTCCAACTGCTTCATAACTTGCTTATACAATGGCAACTTCAATCTTCAATTCTTCATCAAACATGGCGCTTACCATATTTCCACAATCAATCCTTATTTCAAAAAAGAAACCACACATAATATCAACATAACGTTCATCCACACTATGGTGGCATATATGAGCATGCATGTGCTCATTGCCAATTTCATTAACAATTTCAACTTCACCAAATTCATCAGATGCGGCTGGATTCACCAATTCACATCTCTCTTTGTAGTCATCATCCACATATGTTTCATCACAGTGGAATTCATCATCATCCGCACCATCCATGTTACAGTGGAGTCCTTGAGCATTTATATGCTCTTGCTTTTCTTCACATACAAAGACTTCTTCTTCTCCCTCTGTAATCTTTGCTACATCTTCATCCATATGGATATCTACATAATGGGTTTCAATTTTATGGTCTTGACACCCATCATCCACTTTTTAGTGGATTATCAAATCTTTGTTGTCCTCTTAGAGTATTTCTTATATACTCTCAGATCCACGACTGACTCAATATACTGTGACACATCTTGCTGATGCATGTCACTCCCCCTTGCACCAAATTATTTTTCCAAAATATTCCATGCTTCCTTGAAAGTTGTAGTTTTTTCTACCTTGCATATAGTTTTTTCCTCCATTTCTTGTTGAATGAAACTTGAAGCTAGGGCATCAGTTTCCTCCATTCTACACCAATCAACCTCGATTTATTCTTTTTCTTGTGCTAGACTTCTTAGTTCTTCGGTTGCAGCTAGAACCTCTCTAAACACAACAACAATATTTGCCTCTTCTTTTCGATTCCTTTTCTTAGTCTTCTTTAGTTGCGCTTTGCAACCCATGACCATTTTCTTTACTTTGTCTTATAGGTGCTTTCGTGATTGCATGAGGCTATCTTCCATATCGCCCTAAAAAAAAATATGACTTTTAATATGCGCCCCCGTAAGGCACAATATTCACCCAAAACACTGTCATCCTTAACAAAAAACCAAAATATTTTTGTAGACTGACAAACTTTTGCAAAGCCCTAAATTCTCTTTCCAATAAAAAACTTCCAACAAAACATTTTTATAAAAGAGCTTTTTGAAAAACACTCTATTTATAATCTTCGTAGAGCCCGTTCTTTAAAAAAAGTAATATACCTTTTTTCAAAAACTTTTTAAAAAATGACTATTTTAAAAACCTTTTCCAATACTTTAAAAACCTTTCCAAAATCCCTTTTTGAAAAACTTTAATATATATATAAAAAAAAAAAAAACCCTTTTATTTTCAAGAATCTTATTAATATTTCATATTTAAATCAAACCTTTTCAAAAAGGTTGTCACCAATTCAAAAAACCACTTTAATATGAGTTTGAAACCTCTTCTAACGTGGTGCTAGCTCACACCCACCTGTGTTATAACACCTTGTGTACAACCTACAAGGTTTGTTATAGCATCAAGCAAGAGAAAAAAAATATTCTTTTTTTTTCACTCATAGATTTCTATTGATTTGCTCTCCCTTTCTCTTTGTAACATTGCTTTGATCTCTATGATCTTAGATTTCATACCAATTTGTTAGAAAGACAGAGAGGAGAAACATAATATTAACACAAGTCATTCATACACAAAATAACACGAGTTGCAGTTCTTCTATTGATCACACAAGCTTGATTTATTACAATGAATTCAGTGAAGGGTATTTAACCTTTTCCGACTAATGACTGGCCTTAAATACCTTGACATGCAACCACACTCTAGATTTGACTATGAATTAACTTGAATTAAATGAATCTCTAAATTTAGCCAACTCCTCGTCCAAGAGTAATTACGTCGGAGGCGTTTTATTTATGAGATTGGGTGAGAAAACACTGTTCACCTCACCCAATTAGAAAGCTTTCTTATCACCCTTCTGACGAAATATATTATGACAAGTGTTGAATTTTTTATTTATTTTTAAATTACTTCTCAATCCATTGTTTTCCACGGAGCCCCATGATGTCATGGCACGATTGCGACTGTCTCTCCTCCCCAGGCGAATCACATCTGATGACCTTTATTTTGACATGACCTCTCGCAATAGTTTGATCTCTTCACATTTCGCACACAACACAAGAGCGGAGGCATTGTATACAGACACTCATCGCCCCCATTTCTGGCCAGGCCTGGAATTTGACGTCCCACGAGACGTATTTTGCATTCTAGGATGTATTTGACTGCCAGCATAAATTTTCTCCCGTCAAGTTTGACGTGTTTTAGAAATTAATAACCTGTCGAAATGACGTCGCATTTCAAATTGAACTTGTCAAAATCTATAATACCTGTCTTAACCTACAAGTGCTTCTAAATTCCCATTTCTAGGATCCTGAATCACCAGTTTCATAATATCACATGGAAAGTCTAGAAATATTTGATTACTAATAAAAGTTTTCAGGATCCCGCCTCTAAATTTCCCATTCCCAGGATCCTGTAATTTGAATCACAATTTTCGTAATATAACACAGAAAGTCTATGAGAAGGGTGAGATTTTATTTCTAATAAAAGTGTAGTTATAGCACGCCAAGGAATTTATGTGCTCTTAATCGAGATATTAGCATGGCATTTACCCCCAAAGAAAATTATTGTTGCAGTACATTCAATTCTATTAGCGCCTAAATGGGTATAAAGCCAACGGGCCGGCAAAAGAAGGGTGTTCGTGGTGGTGCTCTGAATTTTTTAAATATAAAAGCTCATAAGTGTTTGCAAAGGAAGTGTAAAGAGTGAAGCACCATCCATGCCGACAAACTGGGAATATTGAAGAAAGAAGGCCTTAAGGATTTCTCAGTTTGCTCTGGGAAGGCACAGGCACCTAGCGGAGCACGAGGAGTAGAAGAGCATGGAGACATCATGATTTTAAAATGATATGTCGAGATTGGGCGTGTAGCACTTGTTAACTATGGGTATGACAACTATGTGAAGCTTATTATAATTTTTTATGTTGTGGACCAAAAGCTGACATTGGTTGATGCACCAAAGATGGTGAGATCTCAAATGAACCAAGATTCGAGGATTGACATTTCAAGAGTACCAAGATAGTCGGATCTCAATCTTGAACCAGATATATCAAGATTGACATTTCATTAAGAGATATCAAGATTGACATTTCCGAATATCAAAGAAGAAAATTTTGATTGAGGTTGTGGAGTCTATACAAGTTCAAAAAAGATGGGAGAATGTTTCATGGGGTCGAAAAATTAATCGTGTAAAAGAAAATATCTGAATTCTATCTATGTTGGATGACTCACAAGTAGGCATATTCATTCATCCAGTGTATCCTTCTTCTTAGCTCCGCCATACCAAATATTTCATGCCCACATTTGTTTTCTTGGTTGGGAGGGCGTTGAGGCAAATTTGAGTTTGATATATACCAAGATCATATTATAGAGTCATTTTCTTAAAAGAATCCTATTATCATCAAGGATTTGTTGTTTTTCATTGTTTCATATGATTTGATGATGGGAATTATTTCTCTTATAATGGGAAAGGTTGGTTCCCGTAGGTTTGGATGAGCCTCCACTGCTAAAGAAGTACTCAAGGAATCGATGCTTCCAATTTCACAACAATTCTCACTAGACAACCACTTTCTTAATTCTTTCTCAATTATAGTTTCTTTATTTTATTGGTTGGCGATTGTTACTTTTAGTTATCGTCATACTTTGGTTTGTATGAATACTTGGTTCGTTGTGGAGTGTTCTTTCTCGCTTACAATTTTTGGTTTGGTTATGTTCCTTTATACAGTTAGTTTGGAAGCTTTGTTTATGAATATTGTGGGGAATTGTTTGATTTACATTGTAATGTTATATTTGGATTAGTCACAACCAATTAGGGGAAATCCTGAATATAATAATTTGTTATTATTCGATGACTAAAATTTGTTTATGATGCCAAACTGATAGGGAGAAGATCCACAAGCTGTATGGTTTTCCAAAGCGATTGGAATGTATGATCCCTGTATTTACCAAAAGTGTATGTTAAATAAACTCTTCATTAAAAAAATTAAAATGATAAGGGGAAGTTGACACTCACAAATTTGAATAAAATGTAAAATGAAAGGCATGAATAATACAAAAATGTCATCACATTTTAATTTTTAAATTTTCATTTGAAATTACAGGCCTGTTTTGGTGATGGCTCTGGAATTCGGAAAACTCAAAATGGTTGATATAGCATGATTCCATTATTGGGATTACGATTTTGATTACTTTTGTTCGGACTGTAGTTTCTCTGCACATTACATCTTTTTTATTTCATGAAATTTAGGGGATATTCATTCTGTTATGAGAATGTTCGTTGGAAAGTTAGGGAAAGTGAATGGCCCTTAGGTTTCAAATTTAAGGTTTCCTGAAAATGGTTTATATGGTTAACTTTTGTGAAGTTCTATCATCATATATCGCATAAAAATTTGTGATGTTCCTATGTTGCAGGGTTACTTAGGTGTGGCAAAAGTTGTAGACTTCGATTGACCAACTATTTGAGGCCTGATATAAAGCGGGAAACAAGTAATCTTTAAACAAACCTTGATGTTTGTCAATGTAATTTTATAAGTTATGATGTTTGAGGTCGATTATCCTGGTAGATTTTTGATATTATATTCAATGTTTAGGTGGTTTGCAATAGTTTCTCATCTTCCAGGGAGGACGAACAATGAAATTAAGAACTATTGGAACACACATTTGAAGAAACCACGAAAAAACCTCTGTTTTGCTTCCCGGATATCTCAGTACTTTGCTTCCCTGACACAATGAGAGAATGCAATGATGGAGGATGAAGTACTATTTCTTAGAGATTATTTGAAGCTTGTTGCATATAGGTATTCATCCAATATGATAGAATGCTGAAGATGGAAACATGAACCAACTAGACCTAAATCTTCTAAGGTCTTTTTCTCCATGCAAATTTGATGATCTAGTTGTTGCTTTGGGTTCTCATGTTTGGGATCAACAACAACCTGTATCAGTACTATCACTTAATTCTCAAAACATGGATCAACATTTGGTTCAAGGGACAAACAAATACTCTGTGAGCTATAGCATTCTAGATCAATCTGGAAATGTGGATGGATTATCACTGCACCAAGATCACCAGGGGTTTGTTACTCAATTTTTAGATAACATGTGCTCCTTAGCCCTTGGTTGTGCGTACTCTGCCCCTAATTTGTAGTTGGTTCAAGGTGCCATTGCACCTTCAAGTGATTCATGCATAACTAATGATGCTCAAAAGGAAAAAATCAATGTTTTCAATGGTGAAAACAATCTAAAATTGAATGAGACTGAGAAAATGAAGCCATATCAAGACGAATATGTCCATAGTTTGCTTCCCTTCACAGTGCAAGGACCCACGATTAATATAAAAGAAGAAATTTATGATCATAACATTAATTTCCTTTGGCCATACCACAAGTCCAATTCACTTCCAACTTTGTTAAAAGCCTGTGGCTCTCCTAGATCAAATATTTTCAGTGGCCCTAGTGACCTAGGTTCTAATTAAATTAGTTCTTCAATGATCAACAACAACAATGGTAACTATGGAGGATCATTGTTTCCACCTAAGCTCTTCCGAGACTTTACAAAATTTTCAACTACATCTAAGCCAAAAGCTACCTTTGGATTGTCAGCAAGCAACACCCATTTTTGGTTGGACTTGAATACTAAATATGGAAGAGACTACAGGATAAATATGCTAAAGTTAGTGGATACTATTCCTGCATTCCTCGAGCATATCATTAGACTAGTACAATCAAAATAGGTTAAATTCTTTTTGTATGATTCATTTGTTGCAGGAAAACTATGTCATACTTGAAGTGTTGTGCCATATTTTTGTAATTTTTATGATTTCCACAACACATTCTGAATGATATATTCTATGATTTTTTTGTAGTATATGAGTGTCATGGGAGCTTGATCTTCATGGGATCTCTGATCAAACAATCCGGTTGTGAAATATATACAAGATGATAAATATATGACGTCCTTCTTGAACATATCAGATTTAATTAATTCTAGCGTGAATTTTTATATGTTTACTAGCTACTAGAGATGTAATTAGTTTTATTTTAGTTTTATGAGTGCAATTTTCTATAATGTAAAACTTAATTAAAGTTTGTACCTTAATAGATTTGATCCCTTTCGATACTTGATACATCCCATTAACATGGATCTATATTGGTTATTTATATATATGCCATGAGTGAACTTCATGCTAAACATGAAAGGAATTACACATAATGTTCATCTTGAGAAACACACTAAGATATAATCTCTCCTTATCAATTAGTAGATAGTTACATGAAAAAAATTGTGTTATTACTATTATATTTTTTAATGTTACTTGTCACAACATGGGGGTAGCACAATTGGAAGTCACCATGTTATGAAGTATTATGTAAACCATGAAATCAAAGGTTCAAATCGCTATGGGTAAAACCAACAACAACAACAACAAAAACCTATTCACATAAACTAGCCAAAAAAAAAAGTTACATGTGAATTCATTAAAAAAATCTAACAATGGAAAGAATTACACATCTCATTCATATTGAACAACATACTAATAAATGTTTTAATAATCATTTTTTTTTTAATTACACAAGAGGAGTTTTCTTTATGAGATTGGGTGAGAAAACACTATTCACCTCACCCAATCAGAAAGCTTTATTATTTCCCTTCTGACGAATTATATTCTGACAAGTGTTGAAATTTTTTTAACCTTTTTAACTTGACTGAAAATTTAGGTGCTACGCGTATTTTGACTGTGCTTCCTAGGGAAAGTAGAATTCACGGTTATGTACTCTCACGCCATCCTCCACCATACCCTTTTACCTGTTTCTGCAGTACTGAAGGGTCATGCCATCACCGTGCCTAAACAGAAGACACCTGTTTCTGCAACAATAAACAATGAACATTCGGTAACACCATCACCATGCCCTAGACTGGATTGTGTAAACTTTATCCCATGAGCAGTACTAACAACAACGATCCTGTCATTCAATTACCCTAGCAAAATATTCAACGAAATCACACATGTTTTCTATGAATATTTTGGATATGCAGGCACACAACTAAAAGCATTTGCATGGTTCCTCTCATCCAATGCTTTTCAAGCCTCATCTATAAAACCATGGGTGATTGGCATGGGGTTGTTCACGTCACATTTTAGAAGTGCAACTTTGGAGGTGCGCTCTCAATCCAATCACATTTGGAAGTTGCGACCTCAACAAATTTGCATTCACAAATCAAAATGGACTACGATTCTATCAATAATGAACGATAACACCAGACTTATATTCAAACCGAATGTGCCTGAAGTGCTCACATTGCATCACGGTCCCTTGGCTACTACTATGGAACATAAATATTTTAGACGTATTGCAATAGGCATAATATAACATACCTCTTTCAATGCTCAATGCATTCCTTCAACAACTTTTAATATTTGTTTGAATATTATTTAAACATATGCCTTGTATGATTTAAAATGCCACATATGCATCGATTCCATCAATACATTTGACAATGTGTTCATCACCCTTTTAAACAGTCTTCAACGTTGCTTTGTATTGGTATTTTAAATCATTGTTTGCATTTTTTTCTTGTAATAAGTCACAACCCACCCCGAAACAACACAATGTTAGAGAGGGGTGTTTGATACTAGATTTACATAATCGTAATGCACACTATGTGTACTCTTTAGGCTTGATCCATCACTAACATTACAACGAGAACACATCTATCCTTTTAATGTTCAACATGCAATTGAATTTTCTCTTCCACTTGGGGTATATATAAGCTTCATTTCTCTAATGTCCATTTGAAATTGTGAAGTCAAATACACTTAGTGGTGTTTGATGCCTTTATCTTTGAAATATGCTTTTAAGAGGTCATTGTGACATTGCACTACTTCAGACAGAGTCTTAAATTTGTTTTCAACTCATTGAAAAGATCCCTACAGTATAACTGCATGCCACAAAGTGATCCACAACTCTTAAGGTTATAGTAATTGTGTTTAGCATGGTTTTAGATTTGAATGTAATGTAATTTTTTAGCATGAAATCAGTACAACAATTAGAGAGATTTGTACTTAGCAAATGAATGTAAACATTGTAAATTAGTATTACGATCACATAAGTGGCTTTTACCTAGTTTTCTTGATATTTTACACTATAAAATTCATAATAGTTTGGGCCCTTTGTTTTTGGATTTGTTGTAGCTTTTTTGAGAGTGTATCTTAAGGCCAAGAATAACCTGCACAGTATTGGATTTATTATGCAACTTTGCTAATTGACCAACTAAGAGTTTCACCAAACGGATTATTTTTTTTAATCTACTTCTTTCGAAAATGGAAAAAATATGTGCAATGTTTGAATATAGATGAGCGGGAAAGAAATCATCATCACCTCTCCAAGCTAAGAAAACTCTCCCAACTTTTTATAAGAGGGGATTATAATTGGTTTCTTGATACTATTGTAGCTTTTCAACAACTATTGTATAGAGCTTTGCTAGTTAGCAAAGACTCAGTTTCAACAATTTTTTTTTTTTTCCATTCAACTACATATTTCTTTTGAAAATTAAAAAAAAAAAACCTTTGTACAATAGTTTTTTTTCCATTCAACTACATATTTCTTTCGAAAAAAAAAAAAAACCTTTGTACAATAGTTCAATCCTTCATTCGGTTATATTATATTATTGTTTTTATTTAAATAATTTTTCCATTAAATTTATATTAAAATCTTACTATTTTCTTAATTATTTTAATATATTAAAATAACAAATAATTTTGGTTTCAAGTAGTTTATGTTTACATTGCTCTACATTTATCTACACTTTTATCGGAACTCTTAACCCAATGTTCAATCCTAATTTTTATTGTGTTGAAACCCCAAACCCAATGTTCTATCCTAGTTTTAACTGTGTTGAAAAAAATATCCCATGTATAACATAAACTAATACACTAAGTAGTGATATAATATTTGAATGAATTATACTTCACACTCTGTAACTATTCAAACAATATATTTAGTCTTTCTATAAAATTGATTTTGAATGAAATAAATACTTGAACCATTTATTTAAGTTTCAATTATTTTAAAAAATATATGAATTGTTTTGTTAAAAAGTAGAATTATAAGATTTTTCTTAATTTTAGTTACTTTATTTTCCTTTAAAATTAATATAAATTACTTTACTTATATGAATATTAAAATATTTTATTTATGGTTAAGAGTGATAGTGAAATATTTTACATCACTTTCACATCAAACATATTTATCTTGGCTCTTCTCTCCTTGATTCCATCTGTGTTGTGTGTAGTTATTTTCTTCTAAGAGTAGAAGAATAACAATATCAATGTGTGGTTGTCTTGATATTTGTTTTTTTTCAGAGAATTTATTTAATGTTATTTTTAAAAAAAATTAAAAAATTAAATGTATCTTGATTCCCATTGTTGTGAGACATTTATGTTAAACTTTCTTCTTAAATTTAACATCTTGCTATATTTTTTAATAAATATAGAAAATCAAATTTTACATTTTACCATTAATATATATTCACTTCTTTATTACTTTTTACATTCCCTAAATCCTCTTTCTAGTATTCTTGACACCTCTCGATGCCATTGCTAATTTACTTATTTTAAGGATCCAAAATAACCTAAAAAGAAGATGCTGAAGATAGACTTGTTATTAAATTTCCAAGGATAGGTGTATTATATTTCGAATAGATGGCCCTTATTCAAATGCACACGAGGTCAAGGCACGTTAAATTGAAAGAGAAAAAAAGGTTCTTTGAAGACCGCGGAAAACGAAAGATGGGACAATTCATGACTTCTAGCTTAAATAAAAATATCGTTTGGTTTATGCAATCATTGCGTTTCCCGTTTGGATTATGTAATCATTGCGTTTCATTGCGTTTGTAATCATACCGTCATAGGGTTCTTTATGTGGTAATCCTTCCTCGTAGGGGTTTTTTCATGGCCGTTGGGAGTGGGGGTAGGGGTCAATTTAAAGGGTCTGCAAGGTTTGCACATAGTCTAATTAATTAATGAAATGCTCATTTTCACATTAAACCAAATAAATTTATAGTTTTGAAAAAAAAATTATTTAATTTATTTTTTTATTACATTTATTTAAAATATAAAATTGAATTACATTTTATATATTTAATTTTCTAAATTATTTTTAATATGATATTTTGTATTTATTTTTTTATTATTTAAATATATGTAGTATTATTATATTTTAAAATTTTTATTTTTTATATCGAGATAGTAACTTAGGATAATTATGATTACATTATTTTAAAATTTAATATGAAAACGATGTCAAATAATATTATATTAAATAATAATAATAATAATAATAAAATTAGTTTTTAAGAAAATTTATATTTATATTTTTTAATTAAAATTAAAAAAATAACAATAGAACCATAATAATGGTTATATATTTAAATTTGATCCTGATTTAATTATAGAAAAAATTATATTTAATTAGTTTGTAATAAGAAAATAATAAAAGTTTATTTATATTTATAAATAATTAATAAAATTAAAATGTTTTTCATTAAGCCTAGAGGTTTATTCTACAATCCAGTATGAAGGCCATGTGTAAGTATGTCATGTCCTCAAAAAAATAACAAAAATAATTTTCATTAATGTGGGCCAAAACAAAAATTAAATAAGCATATAAATAAAAATTTAAAAATCCAATAACTCAACAATTAATAATGTTGGTTGATATTTCACTTTCATTTTAATTGATTTGCTGATATTTCAATTTCATTCTTTCATAAAAAAATATATATATATTTGCGATATTTATGTTAAATAATATAATTTTATCATTTTAAAAGTTAAAATAATTTTAAAAAAACTTGTATTTCTCTTATAAATATATCAATATAAAACTTATATATGTGTGTATATGTGTGGGTTAATGTTTACCTTCGTAAAATATTTAGATGTTGGAAAGGGAAAAATAATTAAAAGTAAAATAATGTAGTTACTTAACTATAACTCATTCAATTTTTAACATAAAATATTAATAACTATAAAATATTCAAAAATACAATTTAAATAATGAAAAATTACCACTATATATCTATCTTAATAACTTATTTATCAAGCACTAAATGGGATTAAAACTATTGACATGTAAATATTTTTTCAACTTTTGTAATCTAAAAAAAGGTTTCGGATAAAATGAGATACTATCAATATGGATCTATCTTAATCATGTATTTACCAAGAATTAAATGAGATTAAATATCTTGAAATGTAAAAAATTTAGAATTTAGTATTCTAAAAAGAGGTTTGCATATAATGAGATTTGATCCCTCTCTCGGCTCTTGGTAGATCCGTGGTTAAGATGGATATATGCTTAGTTGAAAATGCAGTAGTCTAACTAGTCTGCTTTTTTGCCTTGAAAATCATGGAAATTCCGGTAAGATTTTAAGAAAATATGGTAGATATTTTTGTAAATCCAGGTTATAGCTATCAAACTTCAATATTTTGGGTGTTCTAGAGGTATTTGATAGTGTTGAATCGGTTTCCACCATAAAAAAATATGATATACACAACTCCGTGGAAAATAATATAAATAAATTAAATTCTATTCAAAGTTGATTAGACCGTGGCACGGGTAACTTATGTGATTAGACCGTTTTAATCACTGAAAACGGTCGAATCACAGCCGTCTTTTGTGTATTTCCTTCAATTTTGTTTGCTGTAGCACAAAACTTTTGAGAGCGTCATCACTGATTATGAATTGCGATCTTGGAGGGACAAAAGTTCACGGGATTAAAGGGCCCACGACTGTGGACTGTAGAGGAAGACAAGAAGCTGACCATTTCATTTTGAACAATTGTTACAAGATTGCCAGTTGCCCATTCCATTACCATTTCCTTGTTGTATTTCCATTTCAAGTCGAAATATCAGAGGCATGATTTTGAATGTGAGTTCGACGTGAAAGCTGCAGGGTGAGATGGAAAATTCTTATCGCTGTGATTTGAATCTGGTAGTAGGGAAGGGAATCTTATTATTTCCAGCCGGGCAAATAGGTCAACTCATTTGTGGTTTAAAATTTTTAAATTGGAAACGTGAAATGAAAAAGAAATTTATATGGACGAAGTTCCGCATTTGTCACTAGCGTTTATAACACGATCTGAGAATACAAGTCGTTTGGTGAGGGAAGTGCAAGTAAATGTAATTGGGTTTTAGTTGACAAATATTAAGCACCGTCAATATAATTTTAGTGGGCAAATAATCAGCACATGCATTAAGCTTGGTTCACATTTTGTACATTGGGTAAGAATAAAGTGGTATCTAATAGAACAAGATATAAAAGAAGTGATCTAATTATTGGTTCTCATTAGTTCAATACAATAGGTATAAAATAAGTGATCTAATCATTGGTTTACTGAATGTTGTTTAATATTTGTTGTTTTAATTAATATTCAGTGTCACTAGGGGCATCTCTCTGAAACTCTCACATAATGTTGTTTAATTATTAATTTAGAAAATTTATGGAAAAGAAAAAAATCAACATGGTGTCCTAGCAAAAATAAAACAACAAAAAAGTTAGTTTGTTCCAAATTATCTTAGAAGATTTGTTCTAGTCCTCGAAATCCTAGTCTATTTCTAAGAACTAAGAAGGAAGAAGTATATCCCAAAAGAGAAGAAAAAAGATTTATCCCAAAAGAGAAAAAGATATAGATTTATCCCAAAAAAAAAGATATAGCTGATATCTGAAAAACCTATCAAAGTAAGCATTTGGATAGTGAGAGCGCTCAGAACGACCTCATCCGGGAGCCCAGTAAACGCTCCACACATCCCATAAAAGCAATACCAAAAATACAGTTGCGCAAGTGCACGATGACCACACTTGTTGAAAGTGCCCAATGTTCTCCATTTTGTAACACCTACAGCCAAGCACTCTCAGATGAAATGAAACAGGTCGAGCTGTGGCAAATATTATATAGAGATAAAAGGTATCTAAATTTGAAATTCATTTTACAGATTTATCACCTTGAAATTAAGGGGCGAATAGGTGTGGAGTTAAGATGTGAATGAGTTTTTCATGATGGTGATGGATGAACTGAATAGGGATAAAATTGAAGCGGGGAGTTATGTGAGTTAAGAGGTGGACAAGTATTGCTGATATCCCAATTAAATTAGTGAATAATTCAATTTTTTTTAATCAGTAGTTTAAAAAAAATTACAGAATAATTTAGGAAATTTTGGTAAAATTATTAAAAATTTCAGCAAAGATTTTTGAAAGTTTGAATTACAGTCCTTAAATTTCAGTATTTTGAGTGTCGTAAAGGTTTTTGATGGTGATGAATCCATTTCCACTATAAAAAATACAATTCAAACACTTCAACTACTTGATTTTTTATTTCATTTCTATCAATAAAAAATAATCATTATTCTAATTTTATTAATAATTTATAAATATAAATAATTTTTTATTATTTTCTTAGTTAATAAAATATTTTTTTTTCATAATCAAATCATGATTAAACTTGAAAATATGACCATTAATATTTCTATATAGTTTAAATTATTATTATTATTATTATTTTTAATGTATTTTTTATTTTATCTTCTTCCAATTAAATTGTAAAATAAATTGTAAAATGATCCAATCATAATTATTTTTAATTACTATTTTTATAGAAAAAAGAATCATATTAAATGGTTCGAAACGTAAACCAAATCATTATGGTTTGATTAATTAGAAAAACATCTATCTAAACTTGGATCATAAAAGTTTTAGATCTAACGACATTTATAATATAACAAGACCAAGTTCACATACAACATGTGATGAATCTGTGAAAATAGATCTACCCTCCCTCACAAAAATCAGAACTTATTCTAGCAAAGAGTTGCAAATGAGGTTCAAGAACTGAGATGAGTATGTGATGGACCTATAGATTCATAACTTGCAATACAATGAGCAGGTGGAGAAGCTTGAGGAAGAGAAAGATGCACTATGCACCCGGGATGAGTAGGCTTACTAAAAACTAAGCCCATTGGATAATCCAGGTTGAAGAAGCCATCACGACAATATAAAATGTAATGAAACAAGCAGCAGATACCTGAGCTAACGAAGCTAAGGTCCATGAAGAAGAAACCAAGGAATAAAAAGTCAAAGTTGAAAGAGGGGTTGCCTATTAGCTAGCACCAACCAAGATTGCACTCCCTAGTTTCAGGGGGTTGTCCCATTAGCACCTATCTAGTCTAGGTTGGTCTTACGAGCAAGCCTCTCAAGCACGCCTCTTAGCTTACCTCTTGCTTTTTTTCTTTCAAATATATTACTAGCAGTTGCCCCAAAAGGTGCAAAGAGAGGCGGATAAGATTATTAAATTGGAATTGTTAAATTAGAAAAATTATACTTTGGTTTGAAATAATAATGGTTGTATTAGATTTATGATTTTTATTATGTTTGTGTTAAGTTTTTAATACACGATTAAAATAATATTTGAAATATTGATATGATGAAAGCCCCATAGTTTTTCTATACATATCAAACAGGTGGTGGTTTCATAGGAACACTTTTCTTAGTAGTGAGAAATGTGATCTTCTTGTCACCTACAATATAAGATGTGTTAAAAAAAATTCTTAAGCAACTCATATACAAGCCATTTTTAATTTATCTTGATTTACCATCAACTTTGATTATATTACACAAGGGTTCCTATTCATTCCCAAAGAGTGGCATGGAACCTTAAAAATTAAAAATAATTAACAAGCCAACAAGAAATGTGGAATTTTATTTTGCATTATATTTTCAAAGTCTAACTTTACAACAATATTGGGAGTCTTCTCTCTCTCTACTAACCTTTCCAATAGCATGTCGAATGTAATCAACCTTATCCTTGTCATTGGAAGAACTTTAAATTTTCACGGTAAACTATTTTATGCTAAGCCTATGTTCACATCCAATAATATGCTTAAAACATATCCAAATTAGAAATAAATTATTCCATGCTTATAAACAAAAAATTTCTAGTCAAATACATAAATATCAATAAAAACCAAAAAATCAACATGTCTTATGGTAAATTGTCCTACGAAGGAATCCAATTGTGTGTCTATAGGATTTACACTTTTGATTTCATCCATGGCAGGTATCAAATCATTTGCATCAATAACCCTAATGCATCAAGATATACCTTTGAATGTAATTCAATTTTGTCTTTAGGCTTCACGCATTTAGACACATAATAAGTAAAGTCAATGATTGAATACAAAAAGGTAAATGATCATAGGCATTGATAATCATCATGTGCATAAGCTCCAGTTCCGAGGCTTCTTATATGCCATACATAATAGTGAGAAGCAAACTATGTGAAAATAATATTTCCCCGAGTTTCACATATCATATTAGTACAAGATTATGAATGACATGTTTTCTTTACATGAAACAAAAACATGCAAAAATAATTATTTAATTAGAGACATCTATCCCATCTTGGAAGTACTATATGCTAAGTACTTGAACAACAAAAAGCTATGCGTAAAAAAATTTAATACCAATAATGCAACTTAACACTTTGAATACAAAAAGTTAAACAATCATATGCATTGATAATCATCTTATGCATAAGCTCCAATTCCAAGGCTTCTTACATGCCATACATAATAGTGAGAAGCATAATATGTGGAAATAATATTTCCACGAGTTTCACATATCATATAAATACAACATTATGAATGACAAAAACATGAAACAATAATGATTTAATTTGACACATCTATCCCATCTTGGAAACCTTTCTCACATACGATGCACAAGATTCCGAAACATACTATGTGGGACTAATATTTCCACTAGGTATGCTCGCAATATTCTAGAATAGCATTATCAATGGCATAGAAATTTGAAAATTTACAATTCTACTATGCAAGGTCTTACTTCCATGAGCGTGTTGGTTAAGAACAAATACTACCTTTTAAAGTTTAAAAAAATAACAATTACTACTTTTAAGCAATTGCTAACACGACAAAGGTAAAATTGGATTCTATAAAGACATTGCGCACAAAAAAAAATCATAGAAGAAAAATACAATCACTCCACTATGGCAATGCATTAAACAAACATAATTTATTAAAAAATCAATGTATATTACTACACAAAAAATAAGAAGAAGAAGAAATCAACAATAATTATAAATAAAAAATGGATCATAGGTAAAGGAAAAAAGAACATTTATACCACCAATTTCAATAATTATACTATTAGATTACTTTGTCTCACCTAGCATACAAAGCACATGAAAAATCACAAGCATCTCATGGACCCCATTTGAATTGCACTCACAAGAAAAATACAAAGAAAAAGAAGAAGAAATCAATGAAAAAAAATACTTAGTGAAACCCTTATTAAAAATAACACATCAACACAACAACCACATGAATTACAACAAAAATGACAAAGAAATAGTATATAAATGAAATTTTATAGTAATAAAAGCAATAGATAACACCCTCCTCCAATTCATGTTCATCATATATGATGCAAGAGGCTTAAAATCATAGAAGAAAAATACAATCACTCCACTATGGCAATGCATTAAACAAACATAATTTATTAAAAAATCAATGTATATTACTACACAAAAAAAATAATAAGAAGAAATCAACAATAATTATAAATAAAAATGGATCATAGATAAAGGAGAAAAAGAACATTTATACCACCAATTTCAATAATTATACTATTAGATTACTTTGTCTCACCTAGTATACAAAGCACATGAAAAACCACAAGCATCTCATAGACCCCATTTGAATTTCACTCACAATAAAAATACAAATAAAAAGAAGAAAAAATAAATGAAAAAAATACTCAGTGGAACCCTTATTACAAATAACACATCAACATAACAACCACATGAATTACAACAAAAGAATCTAGCCAAAACCACTGCAGCAAAGGGCAAAGAAATACTATATAAATGACATTTTATAGTAAGAAAAGCAATAGATAATGATACTTGAACATGATTCAGGTGGGATCATTTCTTCCTCCAATTCATGTTCATAAGGGGATCATTGTCTGAAGAAATAGAGACTTATACATTACATGTAATCAATAATTTGTTTCATTGCTCAAGTTATTTAATGAGCAAAATAAAATAAGTTTTGCATAAATATCTGAAGTGGCTTCTTTTTGTTGTCACACGTTATTTTTTTTTATAATGTTTAGTTAAACAATAATTTTTAATGAATTTCCTAATAATTTTTAAACAAAACCAGAGGATAAAAAGTATTTCAAGTCACTTCAACTTATTATTTGATCTCTCACAATATAAACTGTAACAGTCATATACTCAGAATATTACCACATTAAAAAAAAATTATTATAACTACTTTCAGCCTTTTAGTACCTTAATAATTTCAATTATGGATTTAATGTATGTATGGTCCTTTATAGCGGAAGTAAAGTTTTTTATACACGTCAGTATTGAGACATGTGGCAATATTCCATCACAGTGACAACTCTATCCCTTAAATTTCACTACGTTTCCGGCCGAATGTAATAATCGTAATTATTTATTTACCTGAGTACTACGTACTTGGAAAAAATTAATGTTACAGATCATAGTAATATATTGTAATGATATTCCATATGAATTCGTATGCATATGTGCCAGCTCCGTTCGAAGGGTCTTTATTACTGGATTAATTTCAATGTGGTATGAACTCCGTCATATTTGCTTTGCTCTGCCAACCTACACGTGGCTCTCTAACCGCCCTTGATTGAAACCCAATCCGACGGTGGATATGCCCTAGGATTCACTAATGACCTCGGGCTCTAACCGTTTCACCACTCATTGTTGTGCTCATTCGGTGAATTTCCAGAGGTGGTGCCGTTTGCTCCAGGGTTTTGCAAGTTTCGCTAGTTCCCTGGTTCTTCGAAGGATGTCCCTCGGCTACAGGGAACCCATTTACCTCTGTATAACTTACCTATAGTTTCACGTAGAGTTTAAACCTGTGTTTATCGGAAAGAATGAGGAACTGCTATTCCTTCTGTGTTCTTTACTCTACTTGGTTATTCGCCACGGTTATTCCGGTTAAATTGTATTCTCATTTATTCTAGCCCTTATTGATTATCCACGGATTTTATTGGCAGATTGCTGGTGTATTCAGCTTCGGCCACTTCTAAGGAAATTACAGGTACAGTTTCCTCCTGAACAGTTATCCATTTCTTGGTTCTGTTCTCTTTACAAATTTTCAGTTCATCTATTTGCTTGGCAATTTATTGATTTAATTTGGGATTAACGAAATTGTCGTTCTATGGCAGGTACTGACCAAGGCTCCTGCTACCCATTTCGTTTCTTAGTTATTCCAGAGTCCTTCATGCAAGCAAGGTTAACCTTCTGCTTATTTCCCAGGTACACTATTGATGGCGGGTCGAACCCTGCTCAGGGTTTAATCTCGACCCTGTTTCGTGGCCATTTCATAGTTCTATGTTTATTATTTTATGTGTAACAAGGGAATGATCCCGGGGGTCTGGCTTCGTGCCGATATTAGTTTTCAGGCTGAAATCTTCCTAAGGAAATACCCTTCCGAGGGTTTTATTTTCAGAATGGCTATGTAATGGTTATAGTGACTGACGAGCCGGGGGTTCCAAACATCCCATGCTCCTTTTTGGTTTTAAAGAGACATATTGAATACCCCTGAACAATTTTATTAATAATTTCTTGTCCGGAACTCTTGTTTTCCAATACAAAATGTTTTGCACAGTGGATTTGTTTCGAAACGAAAATCGTTCTTGTAAGGTTTTGCGTGACCAGTTTCTTTTCCTATTTCCTGCGCTGAATAAGTTGTTAGAGTGTAGTTGTGAAGGTGTTCTGTCATTTTTATTCATAGCTGTGTATTGGTTTCATTAGGTAGATTTTGTTTTTTTGAAGCCGGCCTCTCGTGGGTTTACTGTAAATTAATTTCTCATGTGGTTATGTATATATATGTATGAGGTTTTCGCCAGACACCAATCTTTGGCATTTCTGCTTGCTCATAGTCGCATAACTCTTATTCAAACCTCTATAAATTCTTACTGGCTAAATGCTTTTCCTACCCAGTTTATCTTTTTTTTATAGTAATCTAGCTATCTGGACTGTTCTTACAATATATTTTCTTTTAAAAGAATTTTGTAGGGTGCATGAACCACCTACTTGACCGTGATTATCATAGAGAGGAAGACGATCAACCCAGAAGCTCTGCTCACAGGCATTATGGGTTAACAGTCCTCCTCACTTTACCGTTAACAGTGTTAGTGACAATTACTCTTATAGTTTTCTGTGATTAGAAAGAATACATTATCTCTGCTTTTATAATTACACTCCTGCTCTAGTCCATCTCCTACTCTTTTTCTGCAACGAGTTTAGTTTTTCCAGAGTTTTATGGTTAACTGTCACAGGCACTAGATTATTTAACCTGCCTCTCTACAGTTACCATTTATAACCAAATATTACACGCAAACAACCTTAGCTGTAACAAGCAATCTTTTTCTGTTTTTTTTTTCCTAAAAATAACATTATTACCACAATTGCATTCATTTGTTTACAGAAAACAGAAGAGGAACAAAACTACTTATTAAAACAACCTTAGCTGTAACAAAACAATATTTTTCTGTCTTCCTGAAAATAACATTTAATAAACTATACTCATCTGAACTCAAATTCGAGTGATGATGGTTGATGCCTCCCTTCCACGAGCTGGGAAATTACATCCCACAGCTCTCCCCCGAGCTCAAGTCTGGGTCGTTGTTAGCACAGAAACTCTGGAGGAGAACTCGGGACAATCTGGTCCAATTCTCCGACTCCAGTAAAACATCAAGTCTGGGGAGAACTCGAGACAGTACGGTCCAATTCTTCAACCCAAAAGACAGTCTGTTCTGAAAATTCCTTTCCAGCAATACAGACTTATTTCCTTCCACACAAACAGAACCCCAAACTCTCCTTGGAATCCCTTATTTATTCCAGAGTTTCTTTTTGGGTAACTGTGGAAACTGTTTTCTGCTCAAGTAACTCCAAATCTTGATTTACTTTTTACCATCAGTTACTCATGAAACTAATTTCCCAGTAACTCTTTTTATTCAATGCCAAAATTAATTTTGTTCAAATATTCCAATTAAAATAAAACAGCAGTCACAATTGATCCTTAATTAATAAAAGCTTAACCATTTGTCAGCAACTAAGACAGTGGTTACATAAACTTAATTTCACTATATAAAGTTAACTTCACTGATATAAATTTTGAAAATTGTATTGTGGGAGATGTAGGACATTTTTTACCATTTTTTATAAAAATGTATTAAAATAATTAAAAATATAATTTTTAAAATTTTATAATGGGAAATATGGGACTTTTTTTACCATTTTTTTTTATAAAAATGTATTAAAAATAATTAAAAATAAAAATGCATGAATGATATAGATTTAATAATGTGAAACTATTTTTTGTTTATATAATTTTAATAAAAATGTTTTAATATAGATTTAATAATTTGAAATTAAAAGTTTTCAAAACATTTTTTCTATATTAAAAATAAAAATACATAAACGATATAGATTTAATAATTTGAAGATTTTTTTTTTTAATATTTTTAATAAAAATGTTTTATTTTAAATTTAATAATTTGAAATTAAAAATTTCCAAAACATTTTTTCTATTTTAAATCTTATTTGAGATGTTTATTATCTCTATTTTGTCATGATGTTACAAATTTTTAGTATAAAATAAATGACTTATAAAAATATTTACATAAGTTTTGGTGGATAAATCTACAAATAAATAATAATATTAAAAATTCAAACTATGCCATTAACTCTTGGATAACAAGCACTAAAGATATGCCATGTAATTTGACTTTTAGCTATTTCTGAGTGGATAACAAGCACTAAAGATATGCCATGTAATTTGACTTTTAACTATTTCTGAGTGGATAACAAGCACTAAAGATATGCCATGTAATTTGACTTTTAACTATTTCTCAGTGGATAACAAGCACTAGCACTAAAGAATTGATTCCAATTATTGTGTCATATATTTTGGTGAGTATATTTAATCTTAAATTTAATTTTAAATTTGAAATTTAATATATTTCCATTTCAATGAGTATACCTACTCTGAAATTAATTTTGAAATTTGAAATTAAATATATTTCCATTTCAGTTATTGTGTCATAATTTAATTTTAAATTTTAAATTTAATATATTTTCATTTTAATGATTGTGTTGGTGAGTATAACTAATTTTAAATTTGAAATTTAATATATTTCCAATTGAAATTTGAGTTATTTTGAGTTGAATTTTTATTTTATTTTGAAAAAGAAATTTTAATTTTAATTTAAAATATAATATATTTCCAATTAAAATTTATGTTATTTTGAGATGATTTCTGATTTTATTTTAAAAAAGAAAGAGAATATAGAAATATTATTTATTTTCAAAATAAATAAAACGATGATACATTTTTAGAATATAAGAATATTATTTATTTTCAAAATAAAATAAAAGATGATACATTTTATTCTGGCTTTTTGAGTGTCTCTCTCTTTGTTGTATTAGTTTTCTATAAATTGATACATTTTATTCTAGCTTTTGAGTGTTTCTCACTTTGTTTTAGAAGAGTGAAATTTCTTGAAGATTCTACAAAATTGCTTGAAGACTCTGTAAATGATTATGAGGAATATGTTGATAGACGTTGAAGACTCTTTAAATGATTATGAGGAATATATTGACAGACGGTCTCGAGAGGCTATCTCAATCAGCCTAAAGGATTCACCACACACACACACACACACATATATATATATATATATATATATATATATATATATATATATTTTATTAAAATAGATAATATGTTTCCAATAATTTATTATTTAAAAATAAACGCCACTTATATGTTTTAAGTGCATTTAATCACATATTTTAATACCTTCATAACATATGCCTATATGTCTTAAGAGCACTTAATCACACATTTTAAAACCTTCATAACATATGCCCATGTCAGTTTATCATTATTTCAACTTCACGAATAAAAAAACCTTTGACATGATTGATAAGATAACTTCGCCGCACTCATCACAGTGTAGTAATTGTGTGCACATGTCACTGAATTTGCCATTTCAATGGTGCCACCATTCCGGTAGGTTGCATAACTAGTACAACATACTCGACGAAATCATATTTTGGCCAGAGCAGATTTCATCACAGAGGTAAATGTGTAAATGAAAGTCGGTGGTAAAGTGTTTCAGAAAAAAAAGGCTATTGGCCTAATTAAATTTTATATTACCGAAGCATATTTTACTTTACCAAAACAGATAACCATAAGCCAACAGAGGGTGAATGCAATGATAACCATAACAGAGATTATATACTTATTCATATGTCTTTACACAAAGACAACGCATAAACGATCTTCCATACGTATGATTTAATTAAGAAACAAACAATAGTGAGGATGAGACTCGTTGTTTATTCTCATTCCATAACAACTGTAATTATTGTAAATACTAATTGTTGGAGAACATAATTTCAACCAACCACCGCCGACAAAATTAAATGCGAAGAGTCGTCTCGGTGTTTCTGGAGAGATCTAGCTTCTTGAGGAAGCTATCTCCACCGACATTCCAGAATCCAGAAGCTTCCTCACTATGTATAAAAACCATTCTGTGTAAATGAAAATCAAGTTCAGTTTTTGTTCTGCTGCGTTCTCTTTCATGGTATCGAAGCTCCTTCATTGGAGTCGTTCTGATTCTGTCATGGTATCAGAGCTCCTTCGAAGAGTCTTTTGTTTTTTACATGGTATCAGAGCCGATGGTTTTGGCTTGGTGAGTCTCTGCAGGGGTGAGTGCCTGTAGTCGTTTGTGTTGTGAGAGAGCTGTAAAAAGAGTAAAGTGTGGTGAGCGGTGAATCAAACCATTGTGAGGAGCTGTGTGTTCAGTGAGAGCGGAGTGCTCGGTGAGGGAGCAGTGTGCTCTGTGCTGTGTTGCGGCGAGTTTTGTGTTGAGCTAAAGGTGAGGACACTGTGTGGTGCTCTGAAGAGCTGAGGGTCTAGAGCTCAAGCCTTGTGCTAGGTTTGTGACTGTTTTTTTTGTATGCCATTAAAGAGATTTTGCTGCTGAGAATACCACTGTGTGAAGAGGGTCATGGAGTGATAAAAAATGCATGTGATGGTGCCTGCGCATCTGAAGTGGTCATTTTGATGCTTGAAGTGTCAGAGTTGAGCTGCGTTCTCTGATTTGCTGAGCTCAGAGCCATAGGAGGGCTCGGTGGTGTGAAGCTGTTATAGCATTGTGAGAAGCACAGCTCTGTTGCAGTGCTGTTATAAGCACTTGCAAGAAAACTGTCTGTGGAGTTGGGTGTGAGAGGCAGAGTACTTTCTGCGTGAGGCCAGATCTGATTTTTTGGAAAAGGGCATATGTTGTGTTTAGAAAGAGACGTATTGGTGTGGCTGCTATAGATCACAGCCTAAGGAGCTTTGTGGTGTGGAGAAGTGCGGACTGCCTCAGTAGCGTCTACTGTGTGTAGAGAGTGTGTGTTCAACCCTAAAGTTGTGAGGAGCTGCTTAAAAAAAAGGCGTCCATTGTTGATTATTTGTTGTGAGGAGGACGTAGAGTGTAGAGAGCAGTTTTTTCGTACATGTTAAAGGTTGATCCTAATTGGAGGTCGAAAGTCTTGTGAAGGAGGCAGTAAACTAATGGCCATGGAGGTCGTGGTGGCAGAGTAGCCGCCTTTTGTGAAGAAGTGTCAAGGAAAATCAAGGTTTCCCGCTCAAGTTCGCATACGCATGCGGAAAATTTGCAAGGCATTGGAAGAAGATGCATTAAGAAGATGCATTCAGGCCCATCCTTCATTATTATGATGATCCAAAGTTTTGGTTGCAGCTGAATGTTCCAGAGACACTGGCACTCCTTGATATATGTAGCGAGAATGGACCCCTATAAATAGCATAATGCTTTTGTGGTGTCACGAAAAAGTCTTATAATGCAGTGTATTACAGTATTACATATGAATTTTGGGCTATGAATCGTCAGATAATGTTTTGTAAAACTGGGGCCTCTCATTCTTCAAATCAATGATGCCATTTTGACTGTTTTGTAAATTTCTATTACCAGGGACTGAAGCTTAGATGTATATATAGTTTAGCTCATAAATTATCTTCATGCCAGCTATATAGATATTATAGGAGGGAGTATTAAATTTGCTTTCTGTTGACACTCTTTTGCAGTAGTAACGGGGTCGCAATTGTGGCTGTTTGTTAAAAGTAATATGGCAGAACATTTTAACCCTTGGAGATTGAGTAATTACTTCAATAATGCTGTTGGAACATGTGCTGGTTTGAGCATTAAGTTTAATTTCTTTTCTGTCGATTTTTTAGGCCTTTGAAAGTTTCTGCTGTTTCTTAAGCTTTCCGTCGGTGCCTATCTTGTGCGCTATTTCGAGGACTGTACCAGTTTAGAGGAGAAGGGATTTGCGAGTGTGAACCTCGCTTTCAGATTTGTTAGCGCTGCAATAGAGCATTGTGCAGGGTCTTGTTCATCCTCTTGGGTTTGGTGCAATGCAACATTATCTGAGGTCAAAGTAGTTGATGTTGCAGTGTTTATTTGCATGTGAGCTGTTGCTGAATTCTGCTGTGGAGCTAATTCTGATTTGTGTAAGAACGTGGAGTTGGAGTTGACAGAAAGCATGGGTCGGAAAAGAAGACTAAAATAGCAGAGGAGAAACAATGAGAGGATAGAGGCAGAATCTGAAATATTTCCAACCATAGAATTTATGCTCAATGAAGATATGAATCTGGATGAGCCAGAAGATTTTACAGAAGCTGATGTAATACTGAAAAGATTAATGCCAGTGCTGCCATCATTCTCAGTTAAAATTTTTGAACTTTGGGCTATTAAAATGGAAGGATTATTAGGCTTAGTAGATTTATGGAAATTTGTCCAAGAAACTGATATGAATTCTAAAAATAAGAGCAGACGTGCAATAGCCTTGTTTCTCATTATATCAACTCTAGATGAAAACATCCTGTCAAACATTTTAAATGAATTTGGTGAAGTATTTGATCCAAAAATGTTTTGGCATATTCTTGAAATGAAATATAGCATGAAGTGGAGTAAAAAAGGCATAATTGATGAAACTGTTATTAAAAATAGTGATTGTGATGAAACCATCATAAAAACTGAAAATATGTTGGTAGTTGAGAAAAGAGTAGTATGTGATAGTGAGCGAACCCCCTGTGATGCAAAAAATTGTGAAGCCAAATATGATGAGAATTATGTATCTCATGAAGAATGGTTATGTTTGATGGATGAAAAGAAACTCATTGATGAGTTGTTGTTTGGTGAGAGGATATGCCTATATTCATATGCAAATCATATGCAGGATGGCATAACAACAGAGTTGATTAAAGAGGTTGAAAACATGAATCAACCAACTATGCAAGATGAAGATCTACATAATGATGTAGAGATTTTGGAGGATTCAATAGCATCTCATGATATTGTAAAGGACTCAATAGCAGCTATTGATGAAGTTGTGGAAGACTCAATAATAGTTGATGAAGTGAAAAAATTTAAGAGCCTCTTTGAAGAAGAGTGTGCAGATATTGACAATGAGGAAAAAGCAATAAAACTTGAAGAAATGGCAAGCATTGAGGACAAGTGTAAATTCTGAAAACCTCCAGCAATGGTGAATGGAAAGAATATTAGCCTGCAATCAAGAAAATGAAACTTCACCACTATCTTATGGCGAGAAAGGTGAAGATGAAGAATATGAAATTGTGTTTGAAAATAAACAAGTATGGACCATTTAGAAAGAAGACAAAAATGAAAGTCTTGTTGTTATGTACTGTTGTAAGCCTAGCTGAGACTTAGACCAACAGGCATGTCAATTAAGGGATGTATGTTTGTGTCTTATGTATTGTGTCATAGTGTATTTTGTGTCTGTGATATGGTTGAAATTAAGGGGGAGTGTTGGAGAACATAATTTCAACCAACCACCGCCGACAAAATTAAATGTGAAGAGTCGTCTCGGTGTTTCTGGAGAGATCTTGCTTCTTGAGGAAGCTATCTCCACCGACATTCCAGAATCCAGAAGCTTCCTCACTCTGTATAAAAACCATTCTGTGTAAATGAAAATCAAGTTCAGTTTCTATTCTGCTGCATTCTCTTTCATGGTATCGGAGCTCCTTCATTGGAGTCATTCTGATTATGTCACTAATATTTCAGAAAAATTATTCATTTAAGGCAGTCCCTCAAATAATACATCTCATGTTGAGATTCAATAAAAATAGAATAACTATAATTTGCTACCGGGGGTGCCGAGTTAATTACAATTTTTTTTACAAACTTAACTTCTAGTATGAGAGCCAACATTGATATGCCAAAACAATGGAACAGAGACCTGGAGTCTCGGGTCTACAAATGGTATGAGAGCCCGCATTGATATACCAAAACGTTGGAACAGAGATGTGGAGTCTCGGGTCTACAAATAGAACGTATACGTTAACAAAACAATAAACCCTAGGCTTAGAATATTCTGTAACTGTCTCAAATTTTCAACACCGCGACATGCCTCTAACCTTAACTACAACTTCCAGTTTTCCATGGAAACAAGTTAGAAAGAACCTGGTAAGGTGAGGTCGTGCATGTTGTTGGCAGTGATGGTCGTGGCTTGGCCTGAAGAAGAGGTAGTAGAACCCTAGGCATGTAAACAATACGCACAACAAAGAAGCAAATGGACAAAAGGAAGATTAAATTTGAAAAATGTGTAAATAGTGGAAAACGAATGTCTCCTATGTGATAACCTGATCTGTGTAAGCCAGGGTTGTGGTCATCTTGAAGCAGACTGTGAACAACGAATTTAAAAGGAAACTGAGATCTTGTAATTTGGGAACTAACCCTCGACTGAAAATGCAAAACTGGAACCAAAATTGTAGTTACCAGAGGTGTGCCATAATGCCATCAAGTCATGCTAGATGAATCCGTGAATTTCTCAGGTAAGTTTGACCTTTGTAAAAATATCTACTGCAATCCAGAGAAGGGAGGAACCACCACTAAATACTGTAACAATGGAAGGTGGAGCACAATATCTACTGTAATCCAGAGAAGGGAGGAACCACCACTAAATAGTGTAACAATGGAAGGTGGAGCTGGTTGCATAGCTCGAGGTGGAGCTGGTTGCATAGCTCGAACCAGCAATGGCGACTGAGAAAATGGAGGAATGATTGGGCTAGGGTTAGTTACACTAACCGATGCCAATCTAATGATTCATATCCGACATTTGAAGGAGTCCACCTGCCAATCACTTAGGACCAGCACATGTTAACATTGACAGCCATCTAAAATCTTCCCAGCCATACCCACTTGCACATTAATTTTTCAGTTGTAAACCATGCAAACCATTAAACGCACACCCCAGGCAGACTTGCAATAGCTAGGTCACTACGAGAAGAGAAATGTCGACTAAAAAAAAGTGCCTTCATTCAAAAGAAAAGGCTTATCGACCTAATTAAGAGCCTTGCTTACCTTTTAAGAAAGAAAATATATTTAAATAATACATTATACTTAAATAATAATAAAATAAATAGAAAATATTATATTTAAAATAATTTAGAAAATTAAATATATAAAATTTAATTTTAAAATAAAAATATTAATAATTTTATATTTTAAATAAATGTAATCGAAATAATATATATATATATATATAGTAACAAACCATTTTAAATTATAAATTTATTTAATTAACCATTTTCATTTATTAAATAGACAATGACTTTGAAAAACTCCTTGCACACCTAAGCTTTAAATAGACCCTCAACCACCGTGAAAAGAACCTACAAGGAAGGACTACCACATAAAGAAAGCATTATGACCTCATTCGAGTGAGCTCATTGTGATGATTATATACAACGGAATGAGACATAAACCAAATGATATTTTTATTTAAGCCCGAAGTGATTGAATTAACAAAAACGAAGTGACATATAGCGAATCAGCGATCAATGAAGCATTCCAGGACGGAGTGACTGATAATGATTCGGTCCTTAAGCTTTAGTGCTTCATAATATATTTATTAATAGGGATAACAGCAACACTTATCCACCTATTAACTCACATAACTTCCCGCTTCAATTTTATTTCTACTCAGTTCATCGATGCTGAGCCTTATTTCAGCTGCCATAGGCCCATTAATGCGGCCCAGGCAGCTGATGCCCGCCCACTCAGTTCAACCACGCTGAGCCTTATTTCAGCTGCCATAGGCCCATTAATGCGGCCCAGGCAGCTGATGCCCGCCCCACGATGGTCTACACTTTTAATCGGACGGTGGGCATCAGCTGCCTAGGCCACATTAATGGGCCTATGGCAGCGGAAATAAGGCTCGCCGTTCATCGATCACCATCATGGAAAACTTATTAACCCCTTAACTCACATAACTCTTCCCTTCGATTTTATTCCTACTCTGTTCATATTGAGATTATTTTTGCAAAAATAATCTCAACGTGATAATGAATTTCAAATTTTGACACATTTCATCTTTATATAATTTTGTCACAACTCAATACTTTTCATATCATTTCATTTGAGAGTGCTCGGCTCTGGGTGTTACCAAATGGAGTACATTTCGCACGTCCAAGATGTGTTTCTATCGTGTTTTTGCGCCGCTGTATTTTTGGGATTGCTTTTATGGGATGTGTGGAGGGCGTGGAAGAGGAGGGCTCACTGGGCTCCCGGGCGAGCTCTCGCTCTGAGCGCTCTCACTATCCAAATGCTCACTTTCATAGATTTCTCCGATATCAGCTATATCAGCAGCAAGCGCGAAAGATTCGAGGAAGTGGCCGTTCTGGTAAGAAAAGATCAGCTGTTATTTGATTGCACAAGGCTTATGATGTGTGTATTCGTTGCCTATTTGCTTCCTTCTATGGCCCGTGATAACTGGACTCACGTGTGGAGCGAGATGGGAGCATTGATATTGAGCGTCATGCTTCGTATGGCCTTTGAGGTTTACTTCGTTTGGAAAATAGATAGCCCTTTATATTCCACACCCAATGACCGCCAATTTGTCTGGTTCATAGCGTCAAACACTACCATAGCCACAGCCAGTTTATCGTTGCTTCTTCTCCTGAGTTGCGCGGTGTTAGCAGGTAAAAGTATTAGTTATATCCTTTCATTAAAGATTCCTTGGCTACTCTCCTGTTGTTCTAACCTTGAAAAGTGCGAAAACAGTATGTCTGAGAACTTATGTCGTTCTTATAATTCCCATAGAGAGTGTAAGAACTCATGTTGTTCTTATAATTCCCATAGAGAGTGTAAGAACTGGTGTTGTTCGCAAAACCCTGAAGAGTGTAAAAGCACTGAGGATCACGTCCTCAAATGCTGGATTGTGGCTCGTATTTCCCAACCTGAATATATAATGGCCAGATCAGTTTTCAGTTCCTTAGCCGGAATGATTGTCACAATTGCTGTTGTCGTTGTAATTGTTAAATGGGCATATCTTCACCTTCCACTAAATCCCGGCATCCTCCTTGGTACAACAGTTTGTGTTGAGTCTGTGTTCATAATTGTCGGATGGATAATCGTCTCATTTAGATGGTTAACAGCCGTTGTGTATTTTCCAAGAAATGTGAAGTTCTTGCTTTACTTGGAGGATTTTTGGACGATGAGCGTTGCTGAACTAAAAGCTGATTGGGATGTAAATTTAAGAAGAAAAAAACTAGCTAAGGAAAGCCATTGCAAAGGGTTGAGGGAGAAAAAATCTAACGGAGAAGGCCCAATACGAACGCTTATCATTGAGATAATTACTGCACTTCGGCTCCATTCCGTATTACTGCCCATGAGGGTTTGGCTGCAGAAACTCATGGTCTGGGTGAGTAAGGCCTCTTGGGGTTTCTCTCAGAAGTTAATGGGAATGTTTCGGCCTTTTTTAATAAACACTCAAAAGAGGTTGTTGCGTCGCTCCTCCCCAGAAGCTACTCAGTATGGCAAGTTCCAAAAAACTCTGGAATTCATACGAAATGGCGCAGAATTTGTGGATTGCCAATCAAACGGCTTTTAAAATGACCCAGCGTAAAATGGATAAGGAAGGCATTGAAAATGGTAAGAGTGATTGTTCAAAGCTGATCGAATTAATTAAAAAGAAATCTGAATTGAAGGATGAAGACAAAGATTATTTCTTGGAAATGTCTTGGAAAAGAAAAGTAATCTCGTTGATGCATTGCGTGGTCCACTTGTATGAAGACACCAGTAAATTTGATGCCATCAATGGTGCTACCAGACATAATATTATTAATAGCGATATCCAAGAGGAGGTCGTTGCGGCCTATGATAAAGCCTTTGTTGTTAATGATGCTATGGAAGCCTGCTCCGACGCATGGGACTTGTTGGACTTTGTTGACAGTTCCGAGAATGGGAGAGCAGACATAGAGTTCGACGATCTGAGGAACATGTGGCAGAAACATTTTGAGAACCTGAAGAGACTCAAAGGGCATATCGATCATCTACTTCAAATGGAAGAAAAGACAACCTGCGCGTTGGAGGATTGGCGCGGTTCCGAGGATTGGAAGGGATTGACTGTGCATTGTAACCCGTACTGTAAATTGTACATGAAATCTCACTCCGTGGAGGAAAGTGGCCATTATTTAGTAAGCATATTGGCATATTTTATTGATGATTTCCTCTACGAGAAGCTGGAGGACGTGGTAAAAAAAAAATGCAATAAGTGGGCAAAGGAGGGAAACGATGAAGAGATATATGGTGCAGCTTTTATCGCGGGCAAAGCCAAGGGACTGCGGGATAAGGTACAAATTTATTAATTTTCTTACTATTTTCTTATTAATTGTGATTAATGTAAAATAGGAAGATAAAATCCCAGCCAAACAAGTCCCCGCAACAATATTTACACTTACGTTAAAGGTTGAACATATAATTTTGTTAACCCACCAGATTGCCGAAGATAAAGCAAAGGAGAAACACGAGGGACTGCAACTGCCGGATAATGTTGGTATTTATTAATTTCCTGCGATACATATTTATTTGGATTGGATTGGATTAAAATGAAAAGAGGAAACACCAATTAACAATGTGTGTGTATGTTCCAGATTGACGAAGATAAAGCAAGCCTCCCGGTTGCCGAAGATGAAGTAAGGAAGAAACACGAGGGACAGCCGGATAATGTACGCATTCATTATGGTCCATAAATTTACGGGGAAAAGTTTGCTTTTGGACATGCCAAAATTTAATGGTGGACATATATAGTCCTGTGCATTTATAGTTTATTGGTAGGGTAGTTATTTTCTTATGGCTCATGGGTAGGTTAGTTATTTTCAGTTTTGGTTAATGATATATGTTTTTTTAATATATTTTTTATAATTTTAATTTAATTATTTATAATTATTAAGTGGAAAGTAGGAATTATCTTCTCAATGGGCGTAGTTTCGTTTTGATTGTTCATTTGATAAGCTGGTTATTATTCTCTATGTTAGGGTTACTATCCGAGAGGAGACAGTCCGCCCTGCACCCTCTTTTGTCGATGCCCCTAGTCCCTCTGTCGTTATCCCTAGCCCCTATGCTACCCCTGCTCCTACGTTTGCAGAAAACACCAAGGTATCTTTAGCACAGCTGAACATCGCCCGTGACAATATTATGCAGGTTCAGGTAAAGAATGACAAGGGCAAAGACACTGTGACTCCCTCTATAGATGATGGCGGAAGCAGCGATGAGTACAGATGCAGAATCATGGAGGAGCCTCCTTCTCCAACCAGTGATCAGTAGCCAGGAAGACCTTCAGCGGATTTCGTTCCTATTGCCCAGGTTTCCTAGGCTAGTTTTTGCTTTCCTGTTCAATTTCCCTCTGCTGGCAGAGTGCTCTGTCTTTTTACTTGTTCTTTTGTCAAACTATTTGTCTCAAATGCCGGTTTCCCCTATGAGGGCGGCAAAACTTAACTTTCAGGGACTGGTTTCCCCTCTGTGGGCAGTCCAAACTCTTGATTTTCATGGCTATCAAGCCCTTCTCTCACGCTTTCTCAGCCGAGGCAGTGGCAGTTTTGTACTATTATGTTACATATTAATAGATTTAGAATTACTCATAACCAAAAAAAAAAAAAAAAAAGGTAAAAAAGTGGAAAGTAAGAATTTAATTTTCATAAAATATTCATAATTTTAATTTAATTATTAATAATTATTAAGTAGAAGGTAAAGATTCAATTTTCATAAAATATTTTTGATAATATATACGAATCAAAAATTCAGGTTTATTTCCAAAATAATTATGTTTTTTAATCCTTTCAATTAAATTTATTAAGTAAAAGAAATATTATAAACAAGTACCATATAAAATGACTTATAATTTTTTGAGCATATTATATTGATAAGATAGAAATAAATCTTCATAATTAAATATTTCAAAATTTCTTTTAAAATTATATATATTTAAGTTATATATTATTTTTTTATTATTAATAATAATATTATTATTTTAATAAAATATAATTTAATTAAATTTGTATGTTTTTTAATTCTAAAATAAAACAAACCATTATAGTTCAATTAAACAAAAAATAATAGAGACAAAAATTTCATCATAAAAATAAAATAACTAATAAAATATTGCATAGTTAAATATTATCACCAAAAATTATATATATATATATATATATATATATATTTCTTTGTAATTAAACTTATTAAATTATATTTTTAATATAATAATAAGCAAAAATTATAATTTATGAAAATAGAAATAAGAAAAGAGAAAAAAAATAATGAAATTAAAAACAAAAATTAATAACTATTAGAAATGAAAGTGACTTATAATAAGATCTCAACCAATTAATTTACAAATAAATAAATTTAAACAATAATAAAAAATAACAGAAAATGAATGTCTAACATGAAACTATATATAATCTACACAAAATTTTTGATAAAAATAAACTAAATACATACAGTAACCAACGACCAACTAGTATAATAAATAATTTAATATTTATTATAAATTAAATTTATATAACTATATTAATACTAATTCTATTAATAAAAATAAAAATCTATATAACTATGAGATTTTGTCAATTGTCCAGATTGCTGAAGGAGATGCCGAAAAATATGTTCCCGCGATGGAGAATTTTGCGAGTTGAAGTCTTGAGATTTGTCCGTAATAGTATTTATTTATGCTGTAGTCTAACTAGCCAGAGGAATCGCCCTGAAAATCATGAAAATTCCGATAAGATTTTCAGAAAATCCGGCAGGAATTTTTCTAAATCCATGTTATAACTATCAAATTTTAATATTTTGGGTGTCCTACAGGTTTTTGATGGTGCTGAATCCATTTCCAATGTCAAAATCAGGATTCAAACACTGTTTCTGCAAGATTTTTTAAATTTTTTTGGCCCGGATTCCGGCCAATTTTGACCGTCCGGGCAATTCCTCCGGCTCGTTAGACGACTCCTTTATTTATAGAGTGTTTTATATTTTTATTTAGCAAATGTGAAACAGATGGATATTTGAATTCGTTAATGTGATACTATTCCAACTTCTGGAAGCACTTTGCTGCGTTCAATTCAAGTTTTATTTTAAAATGGTTGTAATCCTGAAAGACAAAGCTTATCCAACATATTTTCTATTTTTTAATTAATAGTTGAGAAAAGTTTTTTTATTTTTTTTATTTTGGCATAATATAATTTTAGAGCTGTTTTTTTCATTAGTGTAAAGTTGAGAAAAGTTATTTTTTAATTGACATAATATAATTTTGAGCCATTTTTTTCATTAGAGTGTAACATTGAAAGTTGTGTCAAAGTATGATGAAGAAGCTTTTGAGTAAAATAAAATTTATATTTAAAAATCAAAAAATATAACTGTATTTGTTTTATATAATATAATTATTTACTTATAAAATATAATGTTAGTTTATTTTTTATATATATATATATATATATATATATATATATATATATATATATATAAGTTTTTATAGATTTTAAATCTAAGTTTATTGAGGAATTAAATTTATTAATGAGTAATTTTTTTAATATAAAGGAATTAATACATTGCATGTAATTAATTAATTAATTTTATGTTACAAATTTATTATGTTAAAAATTACTTCAAAAAGTCGCACTAAAGACAACTCCTTTACATATTGTTTATGGTTTTATATATTTAATAGTGTAACACTCGTATTTAATGCTATTTATTAAAAGATATTTTAATTAGACAAAGTTATTTAAATTTTATTTAAAAAATTAATAAGTATGTTAATAAAAAATTGTGAATTAAAATTTTTAACTTTTAAAAATAAAGTTTTAATTATGGTATGATACCATGAATTTGATGGCAAAAGTTTCCTAGACTCCAAAGTAGTTGAATAAGCACTTACTGAGAGGATAAACGAAAATTTTTAGAGGAGGAAAATGGTTTTGTAGAGGTGAAGAGAAACATCTAGGAAGCTGGAAAGAGAGAGCATCCAGAGCTAGTGGGAAACCAATGGAACTCTGTTACCTGATTAGGAAAAGAGGTTGGACAGGAGTCTTGAGTTTTACCTACTTGGAAAAATACTAATGTGATTTCCTACTTTGGTGAGGAGCTTGGGGAAGTAGAGGACGTCATTGCCTCACTCAAGGTTGGGCAGAAGCCATCATAATTACACAAAGTGGGATAAGTAAATTTGATTGGGAAAGAATCTTGTATATTTACCTATGAAATTAATGCTCATTCATAGAAACATAATTTTGAATGATGTGTTTATCTAGAAAAATAATTTACAAATTTACTTATTGTGCAAGTCAAGTTCTCTGGAAGAGAATTTAAAAGAAATATTAAATCAGGTTTGACAATTAAACTCTAGGGAGGAAAACCCCAAAGATAACGATTGTGTGTCTTGTAGGTGTGATTAACTGATACACGGACATAGGAAAAGTCCCCATGAGGTGGTCCATAAACTATTAAAATGCTAAACTCTTAAAAGAACCAGGTGTTGCTATCATAAAAGAAAGATATAGAAGAACTAGTATTTTCAACTAGTAGCGTTAATTACAAACTATTTCCATATTTCTTCATAAGAAAGATAGTATGCATTTACAGAGAATGATTCTTCAGAATATAGCTAAGCAACAAACGAAGGGGGGCTGAGCAGAGGAAGCAGAAGGGTGGATAGGGGGTTCCTGGGAAGAGGGAGTGGAAGTGGAGGCTAAGGGGTTGGAATGTGAAGGAGTAGAGGATGGCCTAGCTTTAGGGTTAGAGGCAAATTTCTTCTTTTTGACCGGCTCCCATTGGGCTTCTTGTTCTGGGTTTTCAACATCAATAACTTTAGAACAACGTTTTGCAAAATGACCCTATTCATGGCATACCTTGCATCTAAAGGGGATCTACTCATAGTCAAGTTGTTGAATGTGAGTCCAATCATCCACCTTGAGCTTGATGGCCTCCGAGAGCCCTTTACCAAGGTCAAACTCAACGCAGATCCTGGTGTAAGCTTGCATGTTGTCCTTTGGTTTGCTGCGGTCGATGAATTCACCGATGGCTTTCCCAATGGCGCGGACCAATTCATCCCCCCAGCAATGAAGAGGGAGGTGAGGAAAACAGACCCAAACCAAAACTGTACTGGGCACATTTACTCAGGATCGAAGTCTGAGGTCCATTTGTTAAGATATAAACCTCTTGAATCCATGAAGTAAGGCCCGTTTCTAAAGATTAAATCCTTTTCCTCCTTGGATTCGAAATGAAAGGTGAAATACCCTTTCCCACAAAAGCGAATGGAGATTTTACCATTTATTTTGTCAGCCCAGTTTCATTCAACCCAAAACTAAACCGTTCTCGGAGAGGGCCAAAGGGCAGTGAACTGACCTATCAGACCCTTTTCAACTAACGAAAGAGCGGCCATTCAAGGAAGAGAAGGAGGAAGAACGAATTCCTGAAGGCCCTCAAGTTTCTTAACAAATTTGGAGATTATCGGGCGTGGCCTTTGAGGCGGCAAAGATTTAACCAAATCAGAGAAGGCGAGTTGGGTGGCATCAGCCTCCGAGGAGGAGCCCAGAGGGGCCATCTAGAGAAGAGAGGGAGCATAGCTTGAAGGCCTAGGCAGGCCAGGCGCGGCTACAGTAGCAGCGCGACCTCGACCTAGAGAACACTAGATCACAACATTCAGAAGCTAGAGCGCGTTGTTGAAACCATTCATTTGTGTAAATTATTTTTAATATAATATTTTGTGTTTATTTTATTATTATTCAAATACGATTTGTTTTGTTTTAGATGTGTGGTTTACACACATCGAGATTGGTGGCGACTATTTCTACAAAAATTATATTGAATTAAAAAAATTTGAAGCGATATATAGCGATACAATGAAGCATTCTAAGATGTGTCGATAATGATTTAGTCCTTAAACTTTAGTGTTTGGTGATATATTTTCTGGCTAATTTAATTGGAATAACAACAATACTTATCCACCTCTTAACTTACATAACTCCCCGCTTCAATTTTTTTCCTACATAGTTGATTGATCACCATCATGGAAAACTTATTCACCCTTAAATTTCAATGTGATAAATCTGAAAAATGAATTTCAAATTTTGATACCTTTCATCTCTATATAATATTTCCTACAACTTGATTCATTTAATTTCATTGAGAATGCTTGGCTCTAGGCGTTACAAAATGGAAGACATTGCGCACCTTCAAGAAGTGTGGCCATCGTGCAGTTGCGCAACTATATTTTTGGTATTGCTTTTATGGGATGTGTGGAAGGCATGGAAGATGAGGGCTCACTGGGATCCCGAGCGAGCTCTCATTTTGAGCGCTCTCATTATCCAAATGCTCACTTTGATAGATTTCTTCGATATCAGCTATATTAGCAGCAAGCACAAAATATATGAGTGAGTGGTTGATTTGGTAAGAGAAGATGATTCGCCATTATTTGATTGCACAAGACATATGATGTCACTACAACATAAAGGGGGGTTGTAAGACAATATTTAAGACAATTTTTGAGTAAATTGTCTTAAATTGAGACAAAAGAAAACATGTGTATTGTCTTAAATATTGTCTTTAAGCAGGTGTCTCAAATTAAATTGTCTTAAAATGTTGTCTCTATAAAGACAATACATAACACAAGGATTTTTGTCTCTCCAGAGGCAATTTCATTTTTGTCTCTCAAGATATTTGGGATTAAAAACATATTGACTTTAAAGAGAAAATGTATTTGATCCTAACTATTGTCTTTGTAAAGATAATAAAAAATTACATTCAAAGATAATACAACATCACTTTTGTCTCTTTAGAGACAATATAAAACATTGAATCTGTTGAGATTCAACAAGATGATCCTAGTGAAAATTAAGCACCTACACTGGGATGGAGCCTCAGGCTATTTTTAGGTGAAAGTCTATTTTTATGATGGATGAGAAAATTCTATTTATAGATGATGTCTATTTATAGATGGTGAGAAAATTATATTTATAGATGATTTTCTATGTTTAGATGTATGTGCGAGTTCTATTTTTAGATCACATGTCTATTTATAGATGCATGTCGAATAGTATTATCCCTTAATAATAGTTGGACAATAAATATTAATCTATTCTCATGGAGCACTTGGAATCAGTTAACTGAAGTGGCAAACCAGTTAGCTGAAGGAATTTAGAGTTCAAAGGTTGGTTGGTGGGACCTGCAAGTGGACTTAGTTGTAACTGAGTGATTCAAAGTTGTAACAGAGTTGGATGTGTAGTTATGTGAGTTATAAAGTAGTTTAACTCGGTTAAGTGAGTTAAACTCAGTTGTGCTAGTTGTAAGTGCAGATACACTAGTAAGAGATCAGTGAATTAAATATTAAATTAATTCACATGTAGTGATCTCACATGCAACTGAAGATTTGCTACTGTTAACTACATGCATGTCAGATCTAGTGGAGACCCAGTTGAGTTGTAGGTGACATGGATAGTTGACTATCAGTTGTACTATATTGGGTTGCACTCTTGAAAGACAAACACACATTGGATATGCTCATGAGGATTGCGCACTCAAGGAGGGCATGATTGCATCGAATTGGTCTTTGTAATCATCTTGTATTGCGCAGTGGAGGTAGGCTGTTGTGAGGCAGAAATTTAGCTAAGGCATTTTCCAATTTCTGCAAGACAGTGTGAGACGATTATATAGTGTAATGAGAGCTCTTGGATTAGATTTTTCTATGATATTGTTTCATGATCCATGATATATACATAATATATGACATTGGGATTTTTAGCTTTATGTTCTCCCGCTAAAAATATTTGTGTTATGTGTCATTGATCTTTCTTCTTGATATTGCAATTGGCTACCGCGTTTTAAATTTCCGCAAGAATTTTTTTGTAGAAGCGATTCTATATTTAACATTGGCATATAATTGTTAGATCAAGAGAATCCAGGCAATAAATAATTTGTATTAAAATTTATACATGGTATTGGAGCACAAAAGATTGCAATTTTGAAGTAGGAGCTGATTTTGTTGGTGGAAACAATTCGAATTTGCTACAAGAATTTATTGGTGCGACAGTTGAGTAAACATTGAAATGGCTTTCACTGGCTTGCGGCTAGAGTATGCACTGAAGGGAAACTCAAACTACATTTCTTGGAAGGACATGATGGAGATAGTGCTTAAAGATAATGGCTTGAAGTAATTCATCGATAGTGATGTTCCTAAGCCCACTTAGATGAATGTTGCATTACTTGATGAATGGCAAAATAAAGTACCTAAGGCGAGAAGGATTTTGTTGGAAGGTGTACGAGACCACATTGTGTCAACCCTTCATGGGAAAGCCACTCCATCTACTATGTGTAAGGCTTTGATGGATCTTTTCCAAAGCAATAGAGACCATAGGAAATTGGCGCTGAAGGATAAACTCAGAAAGATCAAGATGGAAAAGGCCGAAAATATTCCAAAGTATCTCACAAAGTTTTTCCAATGTCAGGATGAACTGGGGAGTGTGGGAATCACTGTTGTTGATGATGATTTGGTGAGCTTGGATCTCTTGGTACTTCCTAAGAGTTGGCATAGTTATGAAGACTCTGTCAACGGACGAGAAAAAATGTCGGATTGGGAACGACTATGGTCGGATCTAGTGCAGGTGGAGTTCAGGCGGAACACCAGAGATGGATCTTCATCAAAGCATGATGATGAAGAGGATTGTGCTTTGGCTGTCAAGGAAAGGAAAGGGAAGGGGAAAAAATTCCATTCAAAATCTAAGTCTAAAGGCAAGAAGCTGGATTTTTCCAAGGTGAAGTGTTTTCACTATCACGAACATGGGCATCTCGCCACTAACTTTCCACAGAAGAAGAAGGCCAAGAAGGTTGCAGCTGGTGAGGCCCTTGCCTCGCAATTTTAACTTGATTTCTCTTTGATCGCATGCATGGTGTCAAGTGCATTGAGATCAGTGTGGTATCTTTATAGTATTGATTCCTTCCACATGACGGGAGATACAGAGCTTTTCAGTGACTTGGAGGAGAAAGATCTCCAAATGCATATAGGGATGGGTGACGATGGACAATACAGTGTGATCGAAATTGGTACCATTACCTTTGATAGGGAGTCAAGTAAACCATTTCAATTGAAATATGTTATGCATGTTCCAGGTCTGAAGAAAAACTTGGTCTCACTACAAGAAAAAAGCACATTGGTGAGGGTCATGCTTGTGACGGACCTTTAAGGTCCATCACCAATGTCACATATGGTGACGGTCCTTAAAAAACCATCACTGTAAGTGTATATAGTGATGGTCCTTGTGTTGGGCAATTTATTTGAACAAATTGCTGCATTAAATTATCGACCAGGGAAACTCGTGAGCTTGTGATGGTGCCAGCAATATATATGCAGGAGTAGGCAACCAACTCTATGTCTAACTAAATTGTTTATGATTCAATATAATATGCAAGGGAAGAGGCTCCTAACTTAGGAGGTCCTGGTTGTCCTTCCCTACAGTATCATAGAGAAATCATTCATAAAACCAGAAACTTGAAATAAAGACAAGGCTATTCAAAGTTTCAGTAATATATTCTATAACTCCAACTCAATTAGTTTAAAAGAGGAATAATATTGAAAATGGTTCTTGACTCAAGGAATCACCACCTCAATTACCACTTAATGAATCAGAGATTAAAACCAAGAAATTAAGATGGATAAATTATTAATGAAAGAAGCTCTTAACTTAAGAGACATGTAAAGTATTCCATTATAATTCATTCATCAATCACACACAAATCCTTAAACATCTAAGCAATGAAATGAAACAAAATTTAATATGAAATAAAATGTTTCTCTCATCCTTTTAGAGTGAGCTCAATTCTCTTAAGAACAAGACAAATTATTCCATATACTACATTAAGGAAACTTATATCTAAAACTACATAATGGAAATATATGAAAAATGAAGCTTTATTCTATTCCATCATTAATTGGATACAATGCTCTAAGAGTCCTCCCCTTGGAATGGAGGAGGTAACTCCTATTTATACAATGAGAGGAGTAACAAACTCATAATGATCATCCACTAATATCTCTAACCATCTAGACACATAACCCTATCCTCCATGATTTCCTCCATGATATTTTCCATGAGGTTTATCTTCTTAACTTCGAATTTGATCATCCAAGGCCACATAAAGGTGTCTTGGAAGCTTCCTTTGAGCCTACACATGTCAACAAACTCATGCTAATTGTTAGGTATAAGTATAAGCATATTATTTTCTAAGTTTTAGCCATAAATTCACTTTAAAATATTAAGAATTAATAAACTTTGGAAAAACATAGTTATGACCCAATAATGAGGTGAATGTAATGATATGGAGGTAGAATGGAGGTGACATGAAGGTAAAATGTGAAGATATTGATGAATAATGGAGTGAAAATAGGGACTATTTTGAGGCCCAACATGCCCCCAAACTGAAGGTATTGCATGTCCTCATGCAATCTATTACATTACTTTTTGGTACTTGAGCTTTGGCTTAAACTCTGCATGAGATCATTTACTTAACTTTTGCAAAGCGTTATTTTGATGAACTACAACTTGGTTGGTTCTTGTGTTTCAACCATATTTTGTTTGTTGCGTTCATTGTATGATCTTTGCATAATGATAATGTGCTTTTTTTATGGCAGAGTATTTTTGTTGGAATGCATCATGGTTGGTTCTTGTGTAACAACCATGATTCTATTGGCATCCAATTAACTTTTAAATACTTTAGACAAAGCCATTTGTATGCTCATGTAATAGTAAATATATTTTGAAGGTAAGTGGGTTTAGAATGTGATATACAACTGTGGATATGAATGTGACAAAGCATGTATGTAAATGTATCCTTCCCATTAAACGGATGGCTTTGGCAATGAAAGGAAAGGAAGTGAAGTTTTTTTTTCCAAAAATTATTATTCTAACATTTCAAGGAATTTAATGGTTAAAATTTAGAAAATAGCATACCTTAACTTACCCTTCCAAAAATAGGTGAGAGTCGTGCATGTGTGACTGCAAACTGTTGTGAAAATGGTGGATGAAAGATGGATCTGTATTTTCGTATCAGCTGCTGGATCCGCTGCTACTAGATGAAAAATCTGAGGAGTCTGCTGAACATAGCTGAAAGTTGTATCTGCTGCTGGATGATGAATCCGATGAGTTTGCTGAATATGGCTGAAAATCTATAAGGCTTGGAAGATATACAAAATATATAAGTTACATTTTCCTCCCCCCAGCCTTATTTATTGACTTGTCCTCAAGTCATGACAAACTGAAAAACAATGAAAGAAAGTCTGCTTCATCTGCTACAAAATATAGGTCTTCAAGTCTTCAACGCTCAATGGCACAAATCTTACTATGTGATTAAATGTGCTGGTGTCGAACATAGCAAGAAGTTGTTGGCTTAGTGGCCATTAATGAATGCCCCTAGTCAACACAAGAGCTCCCACCATTGATTCCAATGGGAGTCAGGATGCCTAACACATCTTTGTAGGTACGAATAAATTTTTCGTGGTCGAGTCACCTACAAGATCCAACGAACAAGGGATATTAATGTACTCCCATTGTTCATTGGCAAGAGTACTTGCCATTAAGGCATGCAAGCCTCTAGGTGTTTTTCAATGATACTTAGACTCTAGGACTTTGACTCAAGCAGGGTTTTATTGGCGGAAATGAAAAAAAAAATGGTATGAAAATGGAAATGGAAATGGAAAATGGCTTTTATTGATGAGTTAGGAATAGATGAAAGGAAATGCATGGTGAATGAAGAAGAACTCTTGCTGTGAAAAATGGACATGGAAATGGTATGCGTTATAGATGTACAATTGATGGGATTCAAAATCTTTTCAGAAAGGGAGGTGGAAGATAATGGTTGTGGAGATGGATTTGTCTTGAGAATTTTTCATGAATTTAGTCTTTGGAAGACTAATTGTCGTCACAATGTAGTCTCCGTAATGATCGCTTTGTCGTCCTGTAACCTGTAAAAAAACTTGACAAAAAGAAACATAAGTGTGTTCAAGAAGGAATGCGCATTTCCTTCATGATTCTTACGCAAAAATTTTATACCAAATAAAACAAATTAAGGACAATCAAAGGTGTTGAAATTGACTTAATCATGACATTAAAATCAATCCATTCTTAAAAATAACCATGAAAAATAATACTCCCTTGTCAGATAACTCATGAAATGTGCTTCGCAATTCTGTTCTGTAAAGCATACAAGAACCATGTGATGAGTTTATACCATCTTGATGCTATCGAAATAGAATTGAATCCTCCAATTGATTTTTAAAATTTGTTTCCAAGTGTTCCATTATTTATTTTCAAATCTGCGTGAATTTTGTGAAAAGTGTGTTTATTTTTTATTTTTTATTTTTCCCTTGTACCAACTGTTGCGGTTTCATCCAATTCCATTATTCTCTCAATATGCATATCACCAAAGTTTTTTTTTTTATGCCAATGTTCTTCACTTTATAAAATGCCAATTTCGCCCCTCAAATCCTTCAAAACAACCACAAAACACATAACAAAATTTTTTATTTTTATTTTTATTTATTTTTTAATGATAACAAACATAATATCATATCTAGTATAAAACAACATAAGAAATATAAAATACATAGCAATCATAACAATTATATACAACAATATAACAAATAATATGAAATTATAACTATTAATTAATGGAATTATAATAACATATTAATATATTAATATAATTAATACAATTAATATATTAATACAATTTTTATAACAAACATTAATTAATAATTAAATAACATAACAAACAAACATATATAACAAATAAACAAAACAAATAATAACAAACTATAACTATAAAAATTAATACGATTATATCAACATATAATATATTAATATAATTAATATATTAATACATTAATATATTAATACAAATATAACAAATATTAAATAACAATTACAAACATTAAATAACAAACATAACAAATTATATACAAGAAATTAATTAATGCAATTATAATAATATATTAATTAATATAATTAATATATTACTACAATTTTTATAACAAACATTAATTAATAATTAAATAACATAACGAATTACAATTAAAATATAACAAATAATATCAAATTACAATTATATTAATATATATTAATATAATTATAACAAACATTATCTGTAATAACAAATTAGCACTAAAAATATACATCTAAATCAAAACAGATCAAAAATAAATAAATACAAATCAAAACAAAAACACAAAGCATGTGAAATAGCGGCTTATTTTCTGCAATAGCTCCATATCTATGTGTTTGTATTCGTTGTCATTGGCTGGAACGTTCCTTTAAAGTGATAGATCTTTCAAGCGTTGAACATTTTTAGGAAATGGAACAGCACCTAACAAAACTGATCAATCTCATCTCACCATCGAAATTCCGATTCAAACTTGTTCCGAACAAAATGTTTGGTTATCCTGTATGCGTCCCCGGTATCAACTGCAATCTGCTCGAGTCTCAAACAGTGGTATTTTGCCAGAGAAAGAAGCCAGTAGTTGTTGCTGGAATGACAGGGCAGCAAAGTTTTCGACCCAAGCAATATTCTATCTGGCCAGAGTCAAAGAGATCACCACCCCGGAAAGAACACTGAGCGCCGACAAAGTAATGCCATCCAGAGCCTCAGGGGAATCGAACCGAGTCATAGTCTAAGCTTTCAATCGAAGATATGAAGTCCCGATTGGCTCTTATCCATTTCTTGTAAGGAAGGCGTAATAGAGTGAATTCGATGCAGCGTTGATATTCTTGTTCTTTTGTTTGAATGCTCTCTGCCTTTTTATTTATTGACACAGTTTGTTATTTGTTGTATTGTTTAAAAATTGTTTGGTTCTGTTTTGTTGTTGTTGGTTGGATTTTTTATTGTAAAATTTTTTTATGAAATATGTTGTTGTTTTTGTGTTTCATTTTTTTTTAATGTTTTGTTTATTGTAAAAAGAAAAATTATATTAAAAAAAATGAAATGTAACCTATATAAAAAAAAATGCTATATTTTTTTTTTAAAAGATTTTTTAATAATAATAATATATATGATATATATTATTATTATGTGGAATTTTTTTTTTTTTTTTTTATTTTTAAATTTTTTTTTTTTTTTTTTATAATAATAATATATATATGATATACATATTATTATTATTTTGTGGGAAATTTTTTAAAATTAAAAGAAAAACTAATTTTTTTATCACAAAATTCTTTATTGTCATTTTCTAGCAAGAGTATTTTTATTTGAACAAAATCAACAGATTTTCTGATCTTCCTGATCGCACGAAGCGCAGGAAGAGAGCATACTCATCGCTTGATTTTTTTTTATTTATGCAGGGGGGTGTTTTTGAAATGACAAAATTAAAACTAGCTAAACATTAAAACATCAGAAAATTCAAACTTAAACTCCTTTGTGAAGATCCTGCTGTCACCAGGGTTCACAAATTATTTTGTCTAAAGAAAAATGCTAATACTAAATTAAATTTCTAATGCCTAATCCCTTAGCACCATCCCCGGCAACGGCGCCAAAATGTTGGGCAATTTATTTGAACAAATTGCTGCATTAAATTATTGACCAGGGAAACTCGTGAGCTTGTGATGGTGCCAACAATATATATGCAGGAGTAGGCAACTAACTCTATGTCTAACTAAATTGTTTATGATTCAATATAATATGCAAGGGAAGTTCTCAGATAAGCAGGCTCCTAACTTAGGAGGTCCTGGTTGTCCTTCCCTACAGTATCATAGAGAAATCATTCATAAAACCAGAAACTTGAAATAAAGACAAGGCTATTCAAAAGTTGAAAGTAATATATTCTATAACTCCAACTCAATTAGTTTAAAAAGAGGAATAATATTGAAATGGTTCTTGACTCAAGAAATCCACTTTCACCTCAATTACCACTTAATGAATCAGAGATTAAAACCAAGAACTTAAGATGGATAAATTATTAATGAAAGAAACTCTTAACTTAAGAGACATGTAAAGTATTCCATTATAATTCATTCATCAATCACACACAAATCCTTAAACATCTAAGCAATGAAATGAAACAAAATCTAATATGAAATAAAATGTTTCTCTCATCCTTTTAGAGTGAGCTCAATTCTCTTAAGAACAAGACAAATTATTCCATATACTACATTAAGGAAACTTATATCTAAAACTACATAAATTCCATAAATTCATATTCTTCATTAACACAATTTACATCTAAAACTACATAATGGAAATATATGAAAAATGAAGCTTTATTCTATTCCATCATCAATTGGATACAATGCTCTAAGAGTCCTCTCCTTGGAATGGAGGAGGTACTCCTATTTATACAATGAGAGGAGTAACAAACTCATAATGATCATCCACTAATATCTCTAACCATCTAGACACATAACCCTATCCTCCATGATTTCCTCCATGATCTTTTCCATGAGGTTTATCTTCTTAACTTCGAATTTGATCATCCAAGGCCACATAAAGGTGTCTTGGAAACTTCCTTTGAGCCTACACATGTCAACAAACTCATGCTAATTGTTAGGCATAAGTATAAGCATATTATTTTCTAAGTTTTAGCCATAAATTCACTTTAAAATGTTAAGAATTAATAAACTTTGGAAAAACATAGTTATGACCCAATAATGAAGTGAATGTAATGATATGGAGGTGGAATGGAGGTGACATGAAGGTAAAATGTGAAGATATTGATGAATAATGGAGTGAAAATAGGGACTATTTTGAGGCCCAACAGTCTGAAGAAAAACTTGGCCTCAGTCGCGATGTTGGAGGACAGAGGCTATGGCGTTGTTTTCAGTGATGGAAAATCTTTCGTGCGACATAAAAAAATGGGTCAAGCTAAGAGGATAGGGATTCGAGTCAAGAATATATACAAGTTGGAGGTAGATGTCTGCGTTACCATTGTTTGGTCTCAATCTAGTCTCCTAAACTGAGCTCATTTAATTGTCAACCAGGATTTGTAAACTGCTGAAGTGAAGTGTACCATATGTACCTAGGTGCTTGTTTCCTAATGCGTTGTATGTAGTGTTTTGTAATGTTTTTGGTCTTTTGTGATGATTTATGATGTTTTTGGTCTTTTGATGATTTTTATGTTCACTACGGAAATGTTTAGAAAACTAATGGAAAGGAGTTGGTGGTCAAAAACAGAGTTAAGCCTAATGTATGGAATGGCAAATGCAATTGGAAACACTGAAGCAGAATCTAAACTATGACTAAGATAAAAGAAAAAGCTTGATAATGACTTTTTAGGCAAATGACACAAACTAAACTTGAGAAATGATCACTAAATATGCAAATCCTCTAACTAAACAGTTAAACACTAATGATGCAACATTTTGTTCTAAGCTCTTCTATTCTATGACTAATTCCTAGTTCTATTCTGCAATTTAATTGAATGTCACAGAACCTTTACTCAAAGAGTTATTGGTTTCTTTTTCAAAGTAGTTCTTTTGAGGAAGAGCTCTGTTTATAAAATGATGAGGAAATTGCAGAGATACTTCAGACCTTCTAGTGATGTTGTCTTCTGTTCATATGGCTATGGATCATTTGTAGATTTTAGAACAAAAATATGTTTGTGAATAATGAAGGCTGTTTTGTTAATCCTAATAACTGAAATAATCTATTGTGCAATGGATGACAATTTGAATATGAAGTGCAAGTGCAATGAGTTAATCTAAGAATGAACCTAAGATGCCACTAATCTAGAACAATGTTGAACTATAAGTCATCATCAAAATTGAAACAAAGTAACTGAACATGAGTTAAATGCAATGAAACTCCGGAGCATTCTAACTATGCTAACATGCATTATTCTATGAAGTTACACAATCTGTTTGTTCATCATTAGTGATATTTTGGAAGAGTTCCTTCTTTTCGAAGAGGTAGAACAATTCTGACTGTGTAATTGAGTGCAATTGTAAGCAAATAGACTGAAAGCAAATGAAAAACTAAGATATCATATCCATACCCTACTCGTCATTATGATGTCTTGGGCAAGCGTTTAAGAGCAAGAACAGAGATGATACTTAGTACAAACACACAACTAAAACATTCATTATCACGGTCATGTCTTGAACTTCTTAAGAATTTCTTGGAAGAGTTTCTTCTTGTGGAAGAGTGATTAGAACAAGTGTAACTGTGATAGTGAATAGCAAAAACTACAACTAAATCCTACAGTACTATAGCTATTCATCATTATAATCTGTTGGAAGAGTGTCTTCTTGTGGAAGAGCTGGAATGAATATAACTACAGTAGCTAGTTAAAACAACTATAAATTTAACTCCTAATCCTACAATACTATAGTCATTCAACATTCATCATTATAATCTGTTGGAAGAGTGTCTTCTTGTGGAAGAGTTAGAATGAATACGACTATAGTAGCTTATTAAAAAAAACAACTACAAATTCAAATGCAAAACGTAAAGGCAGCTAGGAAACTTATCTAATTTACGCAAAATAAATCCGTGCAAGAGGCAGGGGCCCTCTACCACTTGACGGCATTCAACTCCAAATTAAATCACGCCTTCAAAATAACTTTATCTGCTCCATTAAAGATGAAATAGTTTGAACATAACACTCTGCGTCTTCAGGAATGTAACACAGAGTTTAAACAAAATCTAGCAGCAAATCTAACATAAAATCTCTAACATAGCTCTCGGTCTCCCAAGAGTTTATAAAGAAAATGCACATAACAATAATTACAACAATTCAGGAACACTGTCTTTCCTTATCCGAATCACGTTAGGACTCTTTGAAGTGGCTGCGTGAAGAAGAAAAGACATCTGGACTGAGACAGTCCTAATAGAAGTCTTCCTTCATAAATGTGTTCCCCACGTTCAAAACCATACCCAGAATTCATTTCTTCCTCCATGATGAGCAACGAACCATGTATACATGACGTGGATCATGCCCATATGCGGTTTTTCTCAAGAGGCCACCTGGAACATACTCAAACGTGAAGGCAGCTGCAGAATCGCCGGTTAGCTACGGAATGTCTGCATTCTGCAGCTAGTTCCGGTCAAAATGCTTTACAATGTTAAAAATCACAAAATTTAGCAAGTCAGTCATGTAAATCATTCTAGAAGTAATTTTAACTATATTCATTGATCAATTGGGTCTAAGATAGAAATGGAAAAGGGAAAATGAGGTAAAATGAGGTGAAGGAAAGCACAAATTTGAGGCTCAACATACCCCCACTGCTGTCTCTTTGCATGTCCTCATGAAAATTATCCTATGAATTCAGAGGCTTCTGCAAGGAAATCTAATCCCCTTCTTCTCCTTTGTCTGGAAGCTAGAGGTCTTCTGGGTTTCCTGATAACAAGTTTGAACCTGAGGTTGGTGAGTGCCCTGATTAGCTTTTTGTTCCTTGTCTTCAACTTCTCATTGGTCTTCTCCACTTTGTCTATATGCAGGGATAAGGTTGAGTTCATATCAGTTTTGAGCTTGATCTGATCCTTGAGAATTTCATTTTCGTTTTTGATGTGTCTATTCAGCAATTCCAACTCATATCTATCCCTCCTTAATATATCTATTTCAGACAGTGGAGGACTGGGGGTTCTCTCTCTGCTTTCTGAAGCTCTCCTCTCCAAAGTTTCCACATAGTCATAAATTTCCTGTTGAGCAGGGTCAACTTCAGGGGTTCCCTCATAAAAATATTCTTCAACATCCTCTTCAATGGATGTTTCTTCATCTTCTATATTGATTACCCCTGTTTGCTTGATTAGTGTTTTCTTCAGTTTCCCCTTTAATCTGTGGCTTCTTCTAGGCCGAGAAGATCCCTCTCCTTTCTCCATGGCAGATTTCTTGATTACCTTTTCTTCCTTAAGTTGCCTCTTGATTTGGGTCAACTTCTCTAAAATGATTTCTTCACTGCTCTCTTGGACTGGTTTGTCAATTTCAACTTTTGAAGCCCTCCATTTCCTACTTCTCTTTGTAGGCTGTGGTTCAGGTGATGGTTCTTTTGCTTCTTCAAAATGATTTCTTATTAATAAATCATCCCATGTATCATTTGTTTTAGCTAGATGATGTTCAATCAAGATTTTGACCAAACCATGATGATACAGGGTTGTCTCTAAAAATTGAACCCTTCTTTGAACACAGGCAGCCATCTTTTTTAGACTTTGAAGTAAGAAATATGGTAGGTTTAAGTCTTCTCCCAGAAAATGCATCATTAGTCTAATGTGGTAGACATAAAATGTCCCATATCTACCCTCACATGTAATAAATTTTTGCAAAAGAAGTAGTATGTTTCTCCATTTGTTTTTCAACGCAGAACTGAGAATTCCTTTCTTAAATACACTGACATCCATACCTGGTGATTTTAAAATTTGTTTCCAGGAGTCATTATGGAATTCTCTATTTTTAAACCATCTCTCCCCAGTTCTGAGCAACCCTGTAGCCTCTGCAATAAAAACTTCAGTGACAGTAAACTTGACATCCCCCACTTCAACTTCGGTTCCTTGAAATGATCTTGCAAATGTTTTAGTGACTTCCTTGTGGAAGCCATTAAATTTTTTCCAAAAATTGAAGCCATCCTATTTGTTGTAACATTTCTTTGCATTGTGGGTAGCCTTCTAAATATTTTGAACCCACTGGTTCAGTTCTTACAATTAAACCCATTATTGATTCTTCAATGTTCAAATAAACACTCTTCTACCCACAAAAACAATGACTTTCACCTTTGAATTGAAAGGACTTCAAGTTCTAAATGAAAATAGCTCCAAACTTCATAATGACATACCTCTGATTGATAATGACAAATGCCTTCAAAACCTCAGACTGATATGCTTCTGTTGACAATTGAACTTTGGAGTGATATGCCTCTGTTTGATAATGAAAGCAGTTTCAAATTTCGAGCTGATATGTCTCTGATAGACAGTGGCAAATGGCTGCAACACCTCTGTCTCTAGTAGCAAATGGTTTCAATTTTAACACCTCTGTCTTTTGGTAACAAAAGACTTCAAACTCCACACTGCTACAATTCTGTGTTTATAGTGAAAATGCTTCAAACTCAGTCCACAGTGATATTTTATCTGCCCACAGTGATATTTTATCTGCCCACGGGATCAAGTGGCTTCAAGTCCTCACACTGTTATACTTCCAAATTTACCCTTCTGCTCTGCTCTACGTTTACAATGCTCAATGCTATTCAAACTGATATCCTTTGGCTCTGCTCTCGGTGATAATAATATCTCCGTCTTCGGAATGGAATGCCGGCTACAGAATGAAGTTATGGCAGTGATCACGTAATGGAGTAGTGGAGTGAGGTGGAGGGAATGTATTAATGATTGAAGAGACGGCAGAGGATTTTACGACGGTAGAGGAAATCATCATTGAATGATTTGGTTAAGAGACGTGGAGAATTCAAACACCTCGGCCTTTTTAGCCGCTTAAATGCTATCGGATATGAAATTTGAAATGGAAGATTTTAGTCCAAAGTCTGTGGAGGGTTTATTGGTATTGATCAACAAAAATAATTAAAATAACCTTTTCGAACAATCCATAACTAAACTATGCTAAACTTTTATGAAATGCCATTATAATTTAAACTTGTTACCTCTGCCTTTCATTTGATTTTTGTAGTCTTTGTCTTCTCTGCTCATCTTTGGAAGAGTCTTCATAATTTTCTTGATGCTTTTGATTCATGGATACACTGGGTCACTTTGTTGCAATTATGATGTCTGCTGGTTGATGCCTTCAGGGTTTATAGCTGCGGAAAGACTGTCGGGCTGCAGAAAGGCTGATCAGCTGCAGAATGTCCACTGAGCTACAGAATGTTCCTGTAGAGCACTTTAATCATGAAAATGGAATGTTTTTGGAGTATGGGTGAAATGTTAAATGGTATGAATGAAAATGGATGATGGATTATGATATGTATGAAGTGGATAATGAAATGGAATGGATTCAGTTCATGAAATGGAATGAAGGAACATAAGAGTTGTACTGCAATTCATGACATATTTTATTCACTTACAGCAAGATATCAAATTTTGTATTTTGACATGAAAATGAGATGGATGGAAGATGGAATGAGATGAATGAAATGTGGAATGGAGTGAAATATGAATGATGGATGAGATGGAGTATGGATGAATAAGTGGATGGAGTGAAATGAAATGAATCATAAGCACTATGGAACTGAACTTATGATTTTTATAACAGCTGCTTATAAAAACAAAAATGGGAAAAGTTAGAGTGTCAAAGAGACTCTGATTTTCACCCTATCTTTTCTATATAAACATGCCAATCAATGATTGGTTTTCATGTTTATACCTTTTTTTTTTCTTTTTTTTTTTAGAATAGAAATGCTTCAGAAAATTTAATCAAGTTGATGAAGAAGAGAGACTCTTCTTCATTAACTTCACATCATTGTCTTCTTGGAACTTCTTAATAAACTCTTCTCTTGAGAGTGGCTTGTGGTATAGCTTCAGTCTATGACCATTCACAAGAAAAGTGACCTCTTCTTCATCTATAGTTCTGATTTTTACTGCCCCATTATCAAAAATTCGAACAATTTCATATGGCCCAAGCCAATGTGTCCGAAATTTCCCTTGAAAATCCTTGAATTTTGAATCAAACAAGAGAGCCCAGTCACCCTCTTTGAATTTCTTCTCCTTGATGTACTTGTCATGCCATCTAGCCCTTTGCTGTTGGACTAGACTTGTTTTCTGAACTGCATCTTGTCTGATCTCATCCAATTCATTAATTTGCTCCAGCCTATGCTTTTGTGCCTCCGTTAGATCAAGTCCTAGCTGAACTGCCATCTTGAATGTTTGAATTTGGAACTCTATGGGAAACAAAACTTGCTTTCCATAAACAAGCTCATAAGGAGTATGGCCTGTTGTGTTTCTCCATGTAGTTCTATAGGCCCACAAGGCTTCAGAAAGCCTATCTACCCAATCTCTTCTATGTAGATGAACAGTCTTTGTTAGGATTCCTTCAATGACTTTATTAGTGGATTCCACTTGACCATTTGCTTGTGGATGATAAGGAGTAGATGTTCTATGTCTGATTTTGTACTTCTCCATCATTTGCTCCACTAGCCTCGATGTAAATTGAGCTCCTTGATCTGTAAAAATTTCCCTTGGGACACCAAAACGAGTAAAAATATCCTCAAAAAGAAAAGTAACTACAGATGATTCATTAGCAACAAGTAATGGTTTAGCTTCTACCCACTTAGTAACATAATCAATGCAAACTAATATGTATTTCTTTTGTCTTGATGGAGGACTAATAGGTCCTACAAAATCCAAGGCCCATTTTTCAAAAGGTTCAATGTGTACCTGAGGTTGCAATGGCATCTCACCTGAAGGAGAAGGTTTCCCTACCCTTTGGCAACTGTCACACCTTTTGACATACTCCCTCGCATCTTTAAACAAAGATGGCCAATAATATCCTAAATTAAGGATTTTATAGGCTGTCCTCTTATCTGCAAAGTGTCCGCCACAAGGTTCATCATGACATGCCTTGAGAATTTCAGGCATCTCATCTTCACGAACACACCTTCTAATAATCAAATCTGGACCCGTCTTGTACAACTCATTAGCGACCCATGAATATCTTGCACTATCATTAATGATTTTTCTTTTATCCCTTGCATTCATAATTGAAGGAAATTTTCCTGAAACTAAATAATTGGCAATATCAGCAAACCAGGGAGTTTGAGTAGAGATCGCAAAAAGATATTCATCAGGAAATTGATCTTCAACCGGAGTGTCATCTTTGATATTTTGAATTCTAGACAGGAAATCAGCCACAGTGTTTTGTTTTCCAGGCCTATCTAGAATAGTAATGTTGAATTCTTGCAATAGTAACAACCATCTTATAACTTTGCCATTAGTGATTGATTTATTCATTAAGTATCTAATTGCAGAATGATCAGTGTGAACAAAAGTTTCATAGCCTGTTATATAGTGTCTAAACTTGTTAATGGCATGAACAACAGCTAAAAACTCTTTTTCAGTTACAGTATAGTTTAACTCTGCAGGAGTCAAATTTTTACCGATATAATAGATGGCATAGGGAATTAAATCTTTCTGTCCCAATACTGCTCCTAGAGCTGTATCGGAAGCATCTGTCGAGATATGAAAAGGTAACTTCCAGTTAGGTCCCCTTAATATAGGTGCTTCAGAAATTTTGGTTTGCAGGGTTTCAAAAGCTAACTGGCAATCAGAAGTCCACTTAAATTCACAATCTTTGGTGAGTAATTTGAAGAGAGGAGATGCTATTTTGGTGAAGTTTTCTATAAATCTCCTATAATACCCTGTAAATCCTAGAAAACTTCTAACATCTCTTTGACAACTTGGAATGGATAGGTTAGAAATAACTTCAACTTTCGCCTCATCAACTCTAATCCCATCCCCTGAAATGTGGTGCCCTAAAACAATACCTTCAGTGAACATCATAAAACATTTTTCATGACTAAGTGAAAGGTTCGCTTCTTGACATCTTTTTAAGACTTTTTCCAAGTTTTCTAAAGCCTCTTCAAATGTGTCCCCATAAACTGTGAAATCATCCATGTACACCTCTACACAGTCATGTATCAGATCAGAAAAAATTCCTAATACTGCCCTTTGGAATGTTGCAGGTGCATTGCATAACCCAAATGGAAATACTCGGTAGGAATAGGTACCCCAAGGACAAGTAAAGGTGGTTTTATCTTGGTCTTCAAGTGCTACTTGGATTTGATTGTAACCACTAAACCCATCCAGGAATGAAAAGTACTTTTTACCTGCTAATGTATCTAATACTTGATCTATGAAAGGTAAGGGAAAATGGTCTTTAAGAGTAGCTTTATTCAGCTCTCGGTAGTCAACACACACCCTCCATTTTCCATTTTTCTTAGGCACAATCACCAAAGGAGAAACCCACTGACTATCTGAAATAGGATAGATGAAATTAACATTTAACAATTTTTGTAATTCTTCCTTGACAATTTCCCTAAGATTTGGATTCATCCGTCTTTGAGGCTGTCTGATTGGTTTGCAATTTGCCTCTATATAGATGTGATGAGTACAAGTCTTGGGACTTATCCCTTTTATGTCAGTGTATTCCCATGCATATGCAGAAGAATGTCTCTGTAATACTTTGACTAACTCTTCTTGTTGAGATTTTTCTAGGTTTTTGTTTATATTCAAGGTTTTGCCTGGAAAAATTTCACTTGTAGAGCTGCCAAATTTGTCCATGGAATGAAGAGACATCTGCCTAGATGACAAGAACTCAATATTGGATCCCTCTTGAAATGATTCATGTTTGTGTTCTGGAGAAGATTCAAAGTTTTCTAGAGTATTCAGAATTTGATTATCTTCACTAATTTCTGAAATTGTGAAGAGTGGTTGTAAATATTCTTCATCCTCTATCCATTGAGTGTCATCTAGATCCGTAATTGTCCTAGCTGGAGGATATAAAGTGAATTTCTTAGTTGAACTACCATCAGAAATATACATATCACCGGACCTAAAACTAATAAAAGCATCAGCTGTAGCCAACCAAGGTCTTCCTAATATAACAGGATGGCCTCCTAGATTATTCTTAGGAGTTAGGATCATGAAATCCATAGGGTATTCCCAAGAATCTAGGGACACTGGAATGTCTTCTATTACCCCATCTGGTTTGATCACAGATCTATCCGCTAATTGTAATAGTGTGGGTGTAAAGAGAAGATTAGGAAGTTTCAGTTTGTCCATGATTTGTCTACTCATGATATTTATTGTTGCTCCTAAATCAATGAGTGTGTTTTGAATTTCAATTCCATTGATGTGAATTTTGACAATTGGATTTCCTGGGTCAAGATACTTTGGAATAACAATATTTCCCATCATAATGTCTGCTATTTGTCCTACCAGTTGAATTTTCTTGGTTTCTCTTATTCTTTTTCTTGTTGTCTTCATACTCAACTCCTTTATTGTTTTGGCTAAAATTGGGATTTCCTCGATGGCTTGCAATAATGGAATTTTAATGCAAACATTTCTCAATTCATCCAAGAAATCATAATTAGGCACCATTATTTGTTTTTCTACACCTTTATCAATTTGTAGTCTTTCCGGGAAGGGAGGTATAGAAGTAGATGTGGATGGTTGCTCTAATACTGGAGTTGGATTTATTGGATCTTTTTGTTTTAGTTTTTCAATGTTTTGGTCTTGAAAGGATGTATCTTCCTCAAGACTTTTATTAACCCGTAGGGAGTCTTCCTCATAATTATCTTGTTCTTGTATGATCACAGAAGGTTTCCTCTTCTCAAGTATCCTTCCAGACCTAAGTTGAACATCACTAAGGTCTAGAGGAGTAATTAAATAAGTTGGAAATTGTTGTCCTTCTATCATGTATGTATTCCGAGGGTTCTTATTATTGGGGTTTGGTATGGGCTGAGCTGGCAATTGATTGGATTTTTGAGGGAATGGTAATGGAAGTGGTTGATTTTGATGAGGTTGGTTCTGATGATGTTGTTGAGGATTTTGTTGAAAATTTTGTTGAAGATTTTGAGGAAAATTTTGTTGAGGATTTTGAGGATAAAATTGTGGATATGGTGGATAGGATGGTGGATACTGATAATATGGAGAGTATCTTCCATAGGGACCTTGTGATCCTTGTGCCCAAACTTGAGATTGATTTTGAAATTGGGGCCAAGGTTGCTGCCAAGAATTCCAAGGTGGAGGTTGATTATACATTTGATCATGGAATCCTTGTGTCTGGGGTCCCTGCCAAGGTCTTCTAGATACAAAGTTAAGAGATTATGTGGAGTTTGTAGGAGTTTCTTCTTGAAAAACAGCCTTGAGACCAGGAAGAGAAGTACAATTCTTGGTCTCATGTTTCTCAGAACAAATAACACAGGTTTCTACAACTTTTACATCTAGAGGACACTCTCTCAAGGCATGTTTCTTCCTACATTTGGGACAAAAGATTGCCAAGGCATCGGATTCAGCCTTTTGCTTGTTTTGTATCTTGAGGGTGTCTATTTGTTCACTAAGACTCCCTAAGATGTCAGATTTAAAATCATCAAGCATGTGTCCTATTTCTGATCTACTTACTGTCCCAGAAGCAGATTTACTTGCTCTTGCAAGAGCAAGATCTCTTGGACCTTTGGGCAGTTTTAGATTTCCCCTCAGAAAGGTTATTACATAACTCGAATATTCAGTAATGTAATTTGAAGTATCTGCCCACCCATCATGTAATGAGATCTCCAACCATTCATCCTAATTTTTTTCAACAAGCTTTAAGGTGTCTGATCTAAGTTTTCCATTTTTCCCTTTTGCTGTTTGTACTAATCTCTTTCCAACAAATCTTCTAAAGTTTCATCTTCTTTTTGCTACTTGCCTCTTGAACACTTCTTCCTTATGATTAGCAGGCATACAATAAATAGTATCTCTCTAGAAATAACTTGTTTCATGTCTTCCCATGTTCTAATAAAACCTCATTTAAACTCTTAAACCACTTCAATCTTTGCTCCCCTTCAAAGTTGAAGGAAATAATTTGATTTTGAGCATCTTGTAGATAATCTGAGATTCTGGCTTCAAATTAGAATACAGAAGAGTTTCGGATCTTCGGTTTTAAGTCCATAGAAGTTAGGAAGGACAAGGTGAAATTTTTTTCATAATTCATTGGTTTCTTCATCAGGTATAGGGAACTAAAAAGAGCTTCCCCTCTTCACCTCTTCTCCTTCTCACCTCTACCTCTTCTCTCTCTTCTCCTTCTCACCTCTACCTCTACCTCTACCTCCTCAATATCTGTGTTCTCCATTAACAACTCCTCCTCCTCTCTTCTTATACGCCATAGTTGTCTCACATGGAGAGTAGAAGAGTTTGTGTCCTAACAGAGTCTTCTAGATCTTCTTCGCGGAGTTAGGTGGATGGATGGAAGTGGAAGGTTTCTCTAATGGAATAGGTGACCCTTAGATCTTATGATCCAGATCGGTAAGGATGTGAAGATGGGTTTGAGTTGAAGGTGTACTAGTTCTGGAGTCTAGATGAAGTAAGTGAATTGAATTTCTAAAAATCAAACTTACCTACAGACTTATAAATCTTCCCCTTGAATCTCTCTCGCATAAAGTGTTTTTGGATGTAAATAGAGTTACCTAGTTTTTCCACTTCCGACAACTGGCGCCAATCATTTGGTCTCATCTATTCTCCTAAGGCAGAGCTCATTTAATTGTCAACTGGGATTTAGCTATTTGAAAGTGAAGTGTACCATGTACCTAGGTGCTTGTTTCCCTAATCGTTGTGTGTAGTGTTTTGTGATGTTTTGGTCTTTTATGATGATTTACTATTGATAGCTTTTGGTCTTTTGGTGAATTTGTATGTTCTGAAATGGAAATGTCTAGAAAACTAATGGAAAGGAGTTGGTGGTCTAAAGCACGAGTTAAGCTAATGTATGGAATGGTAAATGCGATTAGGCTCTTGAGCGAATCAGCTATGACTAAATAAGCATAAAACTTGATAATGACTTTAAGGCAAATGACACAAACTAAACTTGAGAAATAGTCTACTAAATAATACAGAAATCCTCTAACTATGGGACAAACATAATCTTACCATGATGCAACATTTTGTTCTAGCTCTTCTATTCTTGGCTAATTCCTAGTTCTATTAATTTAAGTGAATGTCCACAGAACCTTCTCAAAATTTGTATTGGTTTCTTTTCAAATAGTCCTTTTGAGGAAGGCTGTTTATGAAATGATGAAATTCTGGTATTCCAGGCAAAATGATCTTGTCTTTTGCTCTTATGGTTGGCTGGATCAGACAGCAGATTTTAGAACAGAAAGATGTTTGTAACAATAATAAGAAGATATTTATTATTCTAAGTTTGAAATAATCTGTTATTGCAAATGGATGACAAATTTGAATATTAAATGCTAGGTCTAATGAATTAATCTAAGAATGAACCTAAGATACCACCATCTAAACGATGTTGAACTACAAGTCATCATCAAACTTGGAAACAAAGTAACGAACATGAGTTAAATCGATGAAACTCAGACATTCTAACTAATATGCTAACATGCATTATTCTGAAGTTACAATAAATAGTTAAATATATTGATGATATTTTGGAAAATTTCTTATTTTTGGAAGAAATGAAGACAATTAGGCGTAACAATTGAACATGACATTAATAACCAAAATGACTGAAAGCAAATAGAAAAACAGATATCCATACCCCTGCACCGTCTATTCCTGATGTCTTGGGCAAGCGTTTAAGAGCAAACGAGAGAATGCCAAACATACAAACACACACTAATCATTCATTATCATGATCATGTCTTGAACTATTAAATTTCTTGGAGAAGATTTCTTTCTTATTGAAGAGTGATTAGAACAAGTGTAAGCGTGTTAGTGAATAGCAAAAACTACAACTAAATCTGATGCTATAATATTCATCATTCATCATTGTAATTATTCAAAGAGTGTCTTCTTGTGGAAAGGAAGGCTGAATGAATACCTTCAAACGATAGCTAGTTAAAACAACTAAAAAATTCAACTCCTAATCCTACAATACTATAGTCATTCAACACATTAGATATTTATAATCTGATGAAGAGTGTCTTCTTGTGGAAAGACAAATGAAATACAACTGTTAGCTAAAAAACAACTACCAATTCAAATGCAAGCATAAGGCAACTAGGAAACTTATCAATTTACGCCACAAGATAAATCGTTGAAGGCGAGGGCCACTCTAGCATGGCAGCATTCAACTCAAATTAAATCGCCTTCAAAATAACTCTCTCTAATAAGAATGAAATAATTTAATTTATAACACTCTGGATTTTCGAAATGTGACAGGAGTTTTAGCAAATCTGTGGCAAATCTAACATCAAATCTCTAACCTAGCTCTCGGTCTCCAAGTTTTATAAGCTTAAATGCCTTATTAATAATTACAATAGACCAGAACATTGTCTTTCCTTATCAAGATCCGTTAGGATTCTTTGAGTGGTGCATGAGAAAAAAGACATACGGGTAGTTTGATCTGTGAAAGTCTTCCTTCATGTGTGTTCCCCGTTCAAAACGCGTGCCAAATCATTCTTCCTCATGAAGCAGCACTTCGACAATGCAAACTGCTGACGTGGATCATGCCCTGCTCGTGTTTCTCAGGAAATACGGAACATACTCAAACATGAAGGCAGTGCCGAAATGCTTGAGTTAGCTCTTGAATATGCGTCTATGACTAGTTCTAAGGTCAAAATGCTTTTACAATGGCAAAAATCACAAAATTTAACAAATTGATCACCTTATTAAATCATTAAATGTTTAATATATTCATTGATCGATTGGGTCTAGTCGAAATGAAAAGAAAATAAGGTAAAATGAGGTGAAAAGGAAAGCAATTTTGAGGCTCAACACTTGATCTGAACTTACTGTAAATTAGGCATGATATCATTTTTCCATTTTTATTGTCCAAAATCCAAAATTTGGTTTATTTATAATTTTTTGTAGATCTGCTATTTCTAAACATTTTTTGGCTTGAAGAAGCTTGCTCTGTATGTCAGGGCATACGTTGGAGGAACATGCGTTTCAATGCGAAAGGTTTACAGCTGCCAGTTATGAAGTTTAGAGCTGGAGGAAAGGAAGCATGCACAGAAAGTTAAAAAAAAAAAAAAAAAAAGCCTTCCTCCTTTCAAATAATAACAATCTTTTATTATCTCATGACAGAAATTAATTACAGAGAATAGATGTCTTGGTTCCAAATCTCTCTTTCTCAAGCTTCTTTTGTAAATTTTTTTTGTTAAAAGAAGTTTATCATGTTTTAAAAGCCGCCCTTCTAATCTCATTCCTGCTATTAAGCATCTTCTTTCGTTTTCAAAAAGGCATAACTTCTTCTCGACCACTTTTCAGAAGATTTTTTTAACGACTAAAAATTTTGCAGATATTTCCATTGGAGTAGTTAGTTTGACTTTTCTCGGCTTCCCAGGTTCAAAAAAAAATGGAAATGAATGCTGGAATTATTCTGCAGCTTGCAGTGGCTATGGCTACCTCCCTGGTAGATACTACTTATAAGTAAGACTTTATAGAATATGTAGATGAAACTCATACAGTATTGAAGTCTAATGGGAAAATAAACAGATCCAGCATGAGGGTTGATAGGAATGTCCATTACTCAAGGTATCTAAATTCATATCCTTGACATTATTTACCCCTTATGACCTTGGAAAAAAACTATCTTACATCTTTGGCATTAATCAAATCAGGGGCCCATCAACTTGAAAATGAGTTACTTACTTTGGATCTAAACATTTCTCCTCTATTGAACTTTTTGTGAATTCAAGACCCTTCAGAAACTTCTTTGAAGGTTGTGGAGTCAAAAAGGAAGATAGTAGCCTCATCTATTTCATTCTTTCTAAAGCAGCCTTCTTACTTTGTATTTTTTACTTCATTCCCTTTAGAAGAAGCTATCTATTCTTCAAGAACCACCTACAAGAATCCTCTTTGGATTCTGCAGGATTATTCTTTGATAAGAGAACAAGAAAAACTCTTACACCTTGGTGTATCATACGGAAACGCTTCTAAGCCTTAACGCAACAACAATAATATGGAAGAATCCCAAGTAGTAATATCCCTAAAAAGTATGGTCAAACAAACAAGGGTCTAAATTTTAATTGCAAACTAAAAAAGCAACTCACTGAAATGATAAGGCATATAAAAACAAAGGAAGAAGATAGATAGACATTGAAACTTTTGCAATCGTGATGGCTACATAGAGTCCAAATCTTTTAAGAAGATGGAAGCCTTGGAAGCGGCAATGAAAACTTTCCAATATCAATTTGGAGCACTCTTCACCTTCATCTTCGAATGACACTTTCTTCTTGTGGTTGTCAAGCATCAAGAATGCAGTTGTAAATTAAATGTATCTTCTACTCTTCTCATTCTCATGGATGGCTCCATTAGGTTATAGACTACCTCACATGGAAAAAAATAGCAGCCATGTTTTCTTCTTTTTAAATGATTGTAACACCAAACATCTTTATGTTGGTGATGATAGATCCACAGTGTTGTAGGATCTTGGGCCCATTCGTCTAGATAATGAATTTCTTTGTAGTCTTCATTATATTGTTTCTACCTTGTCATACAGCACCTATCTTTGTTTATAGATAACTCTAATCAGTGAATGGAAAAATAGTAGAATTCCTCATGATGTTATAATCAGAGCCTCAAAGGATCCTAAACATATTCAGCTATTAGATTAAGTGATTCCAGGGTTTTATAAGTTTGACAACTTTGAGTCATCATGTATTCCCTACATTTTTGTTGCTCACAATGATGAGTAGAGCAAGCTTTGTAATAGTAGTTATTTACTTAAAACTATCGCTCTCTTCAAATTCTATGTAAGGAAAATATGGTGACGGGTCTTCCTATATGGTATCTTGATGAGATGGTGTTTGCTTAGGATGTTTACTCAAAAAACATCATGAGATAGTTTTGACACAAACGTGCCTCTTGGCACGCTAATACTATGCGACTTGTGTATAGTGATTTAGTTAGTTCACTTCCTATTGTTTCTTTCTTTGGTTGCAAGTACTTCTGCTTTCATTATTGATTTTCTAGACGCACTTGGGTATACTTCTTAAAAACTCAAAAATTGGGGATTTTAACATGTTCTTGGCCTTTAAAACCTTTTGTTAATCTGGACTATCAGAACAAATGCGAAGTTAAGATTAGACAATGGAGGAGAATATGTTAACAACAAATTTATCAACCACGCAATGAGCACTGGCTTTCAATTGCAACATCTTTATTCTATACTCCTAACAAAAAATGATGTAGTTGAATGGAAGAATACACCTTAAAACTACAGCCTAGTAACATAACTTTAATCAAGGACTTGGTCTCAAATCTTTGGGCGAAGCCATTAACTGCAAATTACATAAAAAATCGCACTCTACTAAGGTTTTTAAGAGATATAACTCCGAAGAAGCTTGGAGCTCGTCAAAGCGAGATGTAAGTCACTTTCGTGTTTTTGGAAGTGATACTTGAGCCCATATTCCAAATCTCAGCTAAAACCTTAGTACGTAAATGTGAAAAATGAATTTTGTTGGATATTTAGAAGATGTCAGATATAGACTTCTTCAACCAAAATCAAAATATATCATTAGAGATGTAAATTTGATAATGTAATATTCACCCAACTAGTTAAAGCAAGTGGCTGCAGCACGGCCTCAAGCCCAGATTCAACATGTGTGCCCACATCTCTCTCTCTCTTCTATTTTTAATAGCATTCCTCTCGTTGAGATGATGACAGTGGGGATGACAATCCTCCTCCACCTCTTGAAATTTTTCCTTATACTCACTACTTCAAGATGGGTTTGTACTGGAGTCTTATGGGTTCTCCCCAGGAATTTGACCTGTAGATCGGTGACGTGCCTTTCTCGATTTGAAAAGGCCTCTTCTTGTTGACAATTTCCCAAAAAAACTTGAACCAAAAACCTTTGAAGCCTCTCGAGTCATCTAGATTGGGATGAAGCCTTGAGTGAATAATATCACTCTTAGTGAATGATGCGGGATCTTGTTCCTCTTCCAAAAGGAAGAAAGCATGGAATCAGATGGGCTTATAAAACAAAGTTTGGACCCAGGGAGGATGGAGAAAATGTGGATACACATAAAGCTCGTCTTGTCGCTGCAAGGATTTTCACAAGTTGAAGGCATTAACTATGTTCAATACCTTCTCCCCCATTTGCAAAATGAATTCTATCGCCTTATTCTTTCCCTTGCTTCTCCTTTAAATAAGTCCGTTAGATAGTGTTAAATCCACCTTCTTATGAAATTTGCATGAGAAAATATACATGGAACAACCCCAAGCACATCAAAAAATACTCAATACTTATTTGTCAATCATCTTGGAAGTCATGGTCTCAAACAAGCTCCACGGGACAGTATGCCAAAATGGATATATTTCTCTTAGATAATGGCTTTCTGGTGTCTGTTAGAAAACCACTGTCTACGAAAGTGGGTAAGTCCTTCATCTTGATGCTATGTTGATGATATTATCTTCAAATGATGAATCCAAACCATATAAACCATGTGAATTCTAGCCTCAAAAGAAGTTTGAAATGATAGACTTAGGACACTTGCATTATTTCCTTGGTCTAGTCTTATACGATCGAAGGCATTACCCTCTCTTAGTCCAAGTATGCTGCGATCTTCTACCACTTTCACATGGAAGGCTATATAGCGAGGCCCTTCTCCAACTTTCAATTTGATCGACTTTCGATCAGTACTAACAGCAAGAGAAGTTGATGCTACCGCTATATCTCGTCAACTTGTTGGTAAACCTGCATCTAACCCATATCGACCTTTCCTTTGCATTGGTCTTGTCACTGGTTTATGCACCAACCTCTTGAAAAGTCATTGAAAGTAGCCAAAATAATGCCGATATATTAAGTGCATTTCATTTGGGATTCATTATAGTCGCGAGAACATCTCCATTGTTTATTGGTTTCATGATTAAATTGGTGATGACCTTGATGATCGAAAATGACTGCGGATATTATTATTCATCTTTAGTTGGAAGGACCTATTACCTGATCTTGTAGAAACAAATTACCATCTCTCTTTCTTGATGAAAGCGGAGAGTATCGATGATGGATTGAAGCTATAGCAAGGAAGCCAGCAAACCGTAGAATCTACTATCTGAATTGGTCTCCATGGCCGGCATCCAACTACACTTTAGTGTGATAATGAGTGACGTCAATATGTAAAGATCGAGTTCAACATCAACATATGAAACACACTAAACTCCTTACATGTCGGAGAAAACTCATTCATGATCATGTTCTTGAAGGCCGACCATCGACCCACGATGATCAGTGATATCTTTACAAAGGCTCTCCACGGAAAACAAAGTTGCAAAATTCGATCCATACTTGGAGTTTAGAAGAAGGATTATTCGTAAGGGGGGATGGAAAACAATGCCTCCTTCCTTCTCCTAATTGTGTCACTTTTAAATCCTTCAATGTTAATATCTGTTAACCACCTATTATATTTTCAAAGAAAACATGTGGTAATAATTCAACCTTCAAGAAAACATTTCCTTTAAATCTATCATTCTTGAAGCCTCCATGTGTCTATCCTTTAAAGAATCTTCATTTGTCTGCATTAATGAACCCACCATTTGTGAAAGCTGTTTTGAGAGCCTCTATCTACATTTTCCCTCACTCATACTTCTTTTCTTCATTCCCTTCATAAATTCAGTTTGATAAGGTTTAAAACCTCTTTTTTAATCTTATCAGACCCAGCTCCCTTCAAAAACCTTTATTTGGCCTAAAAACCTTCATTTTCTATAAAGCCTTAGCCCCCTTTTCATTAGCGCTTTGACCTTTTAAAGTATATAACTGGGTGTGACAGAGGCGAAAGCCTCATCCCATCTAAATATTCATCGCATCAAAAACACATTTTGCTTGTTTTACATGGTTGTTGCTTCTCACCGTCTCGATCTCGCGATGATTCCAGATTGATCTGACTGTTGTGCCCAAATCTATGGCCCTTATCTATAGTGTTTCAAACTGTCATTCTCCTTTTTCTTCATCGTTAAATCTCCCAGTCGATCTAGTTTTCAAATCAGCAGCTCTCGCTTCATTGCAAATCGGCAATCATTTTCCTTTTGTCCTTTCTTTCCCTCTCAGATCACCAATCCCCAGTTGTGTCTAATTTGTGAATCCCACGAAATGACTGGCCAGATTATTGCTCCTCTCATGAACCCATCTTACACCCGCCGATTTGATTTGGACCATTGAATCCACAGAATACTTGAGTTAGGATCTCATCGCACACCATGATCCCCACATCATCACCCATTAATTTGATCTAGACTATTGAATCCACAGGAACCAACAACCATGATCTCTTCACGCTTGGCTGCTGTCCCGAATGTCCACATTCGATTTGATGCGGCAGATTCTGAATCCACAGAACTAACGACCAGGATCTCATACCTTTCAGCTCATCGTCCTTTGTCATTACACCCTCAGATCAATCCGTTGTGACATAAGCTCTAGATCGACGACGGCGGCTGTCAGCATGTGACTCAGACCGTGCTTTGGCCTCTTTTCTTTTCTTGATGCATTTAATCCCCGACCATTCATTAGCTAGTCAGATGGTGCGCTTCATCGCATCTGGCCTGGTCCTCCGCACTTCATCATCCCGGGCCACTCCGTTAAATCTCCACCGTATGATCAGGTTGATCAGATGGTCAGCATGTCTGCTCTTGAGCCATGCCCTTCGACTACTCCCCATTGATAGATGTCGGCCAAATCGATCCTCTACCCAATCCAAACTGACTCATGACCTAACCACTGGACCACTGCCTCCTTTGCACAGCCTCCTAACCTCATGTCACGCCCCAAATCACTGCAGTCAAATCTTTCACCCATCATCCAATGGCTGAAAATGCATATTCATAATTCCCTTTAGAGAGTTAATGTTTCAAAATTGATAAAATGGCAGTTTAGAAATCCCACGTGGCGATCGGCGTGGCGATCAAGTTTTTGGGCATTTAAAGCTTTCCCCCTTTTGTTGTGTGAATACCACTCTGGTTTTCCGCCTTACCACCTCGCAACATACAACTTTGGCTTTTAATCTGGTGTTGATCTTGAAATTGGACGACTCTTATCATATCACAACCCCATTCACCTTGCATTTACTTTTCTTCTAAATGATTCCATCGGCGTCCCCAGATTGATTATTCCCCCAATCTATGACCCTAATCTAATCTAGCCTCCATCCATTTTTCATCCATCAAACTTAAATAACTGTGGCCTGCTCTAAATTGGTCCTTCAATGCAGCGGTCCTAAATCCTCGCACTAGACTCCCATCCCAGTTGTTTTAGCCTTCCCCACTGATTTTCATGCGACACTCACCATCCACCATTTCCTTGCTATCTCTAGGCCCCATGACCTACGAGCAGTCACCTCACTCCCTAGTTTCTTATCTTCTTGTTTTTGCATCTCAAAGGTGGTGAATTCACAACATTTTCCATTCACGGCCTTGGCACAAAGACTATCCATGAGCCAAGATTACAAGGAAAGAAATCTCTAAAAAGGGTTAAAGTCATAATATTAAATTAAGCCTAATCCACTGGAGTTAAGCGCTTGAGATTAAATACAAATCATTGATCGCGACGCAAGGATATCGTGAACATTCCCTGCGAGAAATGACCAAATCACTATACAGTTCTTGTTCTTCATCAAACTCTGCAGTGGTCTGCTCTGACAAGAGTCCCACAAAAGCTATGAGTCACAATTAGTTACAAAGCATGGAAGACTTGAAAGACAAATCTTCACATTTCTTGTCTCAGAGTACAAACAGAGTACTACAGCTAGAGAGTACTTCATGGAACATACCCTTGGAGTTATTATCAATCTGACGAAGACCCCTAATTCATTCAAAGGGTACTGAAAGTTAATGTAAAGATATTAAAACATAATGGGCTTCGAAAGACACTTCTCCCTATGTTTTAATGAATCAATTAAGTTATATCTACCAATACTATCACTCTTTCACCTATAAAAACTCACGAGAAATACATTGTAAACGTTGGTTGGTTGGATATTGTAAAACACTAATTGTAAGTTGTTTTACTGAGCTAGAGTTCTGTGAGTAGTACTTGTAAATAGGTTGGGAGATGATTTCTGGATGATATCAAGCTATTGGACAAGAATGTATGTGACTGGTTTTTCTCTTCTAATATGAAAAGCATGTTCATCGGATCCTGATCTAAATCAGTGGTGATGTGTTCCATCTTTGTTAATGTTTTCCCTCTATTATACATCATGTTTCATTTCTTTTGATAAGAATCAGTAATTTTAGCTTAGGATATACTACTGCAAGTACCCTAATGCTTCGTGCACTTTCTTATCTTTATGTTTTCTGCTAGTTGTGTATTTAACAACAAATTCAACATAATTTAACCAGTATAGAAGTTGGTTTGTCCATGCTTACTGATGTTTGAATTTAGAGTTTGTTTCTTAGATGTTCTTGTTTGGTTTTAGCTAAAAGAATTAGGAAATTGGGAGATTTAGAGTTAGCCCAGTCCCACTAGGTTCCTTTTCCAACAGTTAGCCTTTCTAAGATCCCTGTGAGTTGAATGTTGAAAGCAGAGAAGGTTAAAAGTCTTTCTCTGATCTTAGACTTCACTCTGTGTTAAACTTAAATGTTTTCTATAGTTAGAAAGTAGTCAGGAGGATTGCTGGATTGTTGTCTTCGAAGTTAGCCTCATTAGGAGTTTAGATCATAGAGGTTAAGGCATGCCCTGTCCTTGGATTTACTCCGAAGTGGTCACCTTGGAAGGTTTTCCTTGTCATTCTCATTCACTTCCTTATTGTTTCATCCCATACTATCATCTTAAGAGATTCTCTGATATAGATGACTAGCCCTTTGAAAGCCTTGGATATTTGAATTGCAAGTAAACCCTTTTATGACCTCATTGCCCAATGGACTTGTGTTCTCTTTGAATTATCTCCCCATTGCCAAAAAAATCCTTCTCTACTCATTCCTTTACATTCATTTAACCCTTATTTAATGTTTCCCAACCAAAAAAACAAAACAAAACATAAACCCTTGTGCCCTATAACTAGCCTAACACCTTAAAATTGAACATCAAAGATATACATTTATTTACCTTTATAGAGAGATCCCTCTCTGGATCCAGGGGGGCTAGATCTTGAGATCCCAAAGTGGTTTGATGTTGTCTTGTCATTTGGTATTGCCAAATCTGCCAAATCACAGGAACCACAACATAATGGTGACTCCACTGGGGACTTTGAGTTAAAACACTCCTTGAAACATCTCTAAGAACTCAAAGAAGACCAATTTAGCCTTGATTTGGTAGTTAATCACTGTGGTGGACAGTAAATCTCCTTGAACATTTTAAATCATCCAATTGACGACTCCACAGTTCCTAAATGACCAAAGACTCCATTGGTGATCAGTAGGCCTGCTGATTATCTCTGTTTTCACAAGACTCCATTGGGAGACCAGTTTCATAAAAACATCATCCATACCAAAGGAAACACATAGGATTAAGCTTCTTGGTTTAAGGATAATCTGTGTCTTAAATATTATTTTACTTAACATACTGGCTTCAAGAATAATCCATACCAGAGCTTATCCTGATCCAAATCCTCCTGAAATAGTTGACAATCCTAAGAGAATTCTTAGGAAGTCTTTCACATCTAGGGATCCAACTATTGTCAGACCCATTCGTAGGGCTAACTCAACACCTGAAAACCTTGCAGCTCTATCAGATACTCAATTTGACTTAGATTTACCAAGTAAGTTTCCAAGAACTAAGTCATTCAGTGCTATAGATCAGACAGACTTTGAGCCTCCAAGTTCACCACAACATAGTGGTCAACACATTGATAACAGAGAAAAACCTCCATCCACACCTACTGATATACATTTCATTCATAACTTGGGTCTCTCTCACCCTAAATCTGCTCAACATTCTGTGGTTGGTCCAAGCATTTTTGTCATCCACATACCTGCGGTCCAAGCTACTCCTTTTCTCCCACAAAACACTATCATGGCAGCAATATGGTATGCTCCTCTAGTGTTTCCATAGCCTATGGCTCCTTTTCCTAATGACTATCAGTCTAAAATTCCCCATTTCACTGGAAAAGAATCTACCACAACTCAACACCATGTAGATAGGATGGAAGATGCTTTTGATTATATGGAAATAGAGGATGAGACCATTAAGATGAGAATCTTTTCTCAAAGTTTAGGAGGAGAAGTAAAAAAGTGGTTTAAAGGCTTAAATCCTAATAGCATCAATGACCTTCCCTCTTTACATCAAGCTTTCATAAACAAGTGGGAATTTAAAAGAAACCCCTTACAAATATTAGCAGAGTATAAAGGTCTTAAAATAAATCAGGGGGAGAGTGTTCATGATTATTCCACCAGGTTTAACAGTGTCTACAGTGCTCTTCCACCCCACATGAAACCTCCCCAAGGAATGGCCTTAGTGAAATACCCTGAGGGTTTCGACACTGACATGGCCTATTAAATAAGGGAGAGAGACTATACAACTCTAGAAGATATGCAGAAGGGAGCTGTGAGTGTAGAAGAAAAATTAATTTAAAAAAGAGCTAGGAAGAGGGTTGAGAAGAAGGTAACCTATAGGGAGGACACCACAACTTCTACATCTGATCCCAAATTTGATAATCTAGCCAAAAACATGGAGAGGCTAGAAAGAATGATGGAAAATATGGTTGTCCAAGTCAATAATCAGAATAGAAACCAAACTCAAAACCAAAACCAAAACTTTAGGAGAAACACTCCTCCCAATAGACAAAGGGATTTTGACCAACAAATCATACCTCCATTGCAAGAAAATTTCCTTGATGAGGATGAGGGAATAATATAAGAATCAGAGGGAACCATTATAAACATGGTGGAAGTGGATAACCAAGATCACACCTTTTCCACAGAAGATAACCAGACCTCATACACACATTGGGATGAGGAAGGGTTAGAATCTGAAGACTATAGGTTAGGATTTGAGAATTCCATCATGCAAGTCCGAGAACAATATGATCTCAGAATAAAAAATAACATAGATACTCCCAAACCAAAAATCTCTGAAATCACTATCAAGAAAAGACCTGAAAATACTCCCAAAGGGACTTCTGAAAGCAACAACACAGCAGCTGAGAGTTCTGGCAAAAACAAGGACAAAGACATCCAAACCATTGATAAACCAAGTCAAGAAACTAGCAGCACTAGCATTGCAGCTAATTCTCCTGAAAGAATAGCTTCAACCAATGTACATAGTGAGAATCAGCAAGCTAACCTTTCCAATAAAACAGTGACCAACAAGATAGAATTGAACCTTTCAAAGAGTCAATTTCCTTTCAATCTGGAAAGTGAGATTGCCAAAATCAAAATTTATGCCCCTTTCACTGAGTTGGCCACCCAAGATGCATATAAATGTCAAATTTTTAAATCTTTAAAGTTAGGAGAAAACAATGACTCTGTCAACTTAAATGATGATCAACCAGCTCTCTTGTTTGGCCCAAAAATTGAAGGGAAATTTCAGGAAGGAGTAGTGCCTCCTTTCTATATCAGTCTAAATATCCATGAAAAAATCTTACAAAATGCTATGCATGACTCAGGGGCTTCACACAACCTCATGCCCAAGGTGATTATGGAAAAATTAGGCCTAGAGATAACCAGACCATATAAGGATTTATATTCTTTTGACTCAAGCAGAGTGAAGTGTTTGGGCCTAATCAAAGATCTCTATGTGAATTTGACCCAAATCCCAGCCAAGTGCATGGTAATGGATGTTGTAGTGGCTGATGTACCTCCCAAGTATGGCATGTTGCTGTCAAGATCATGCTGTGCTAAGCTACAAGGTACAATGCAAATGGACATGACATATGCCACTATCCCTATTTTTAGCTAGCTTAGAATACTATATAGGGAAGAACACATGAAATTTATGGTAAGTAGCCCTGAGAAACTGGAAAATTCCCCTCTTTACTCTGTCCATACAAACCTAGACTCTTTTATCCTCTATAATGATGAGTTTACAAATGAGCAAAAGCTAGAGAACAAAAATTCAAACAACAGAGTAGAGGTCACAAATCTTAACATAATGGCAGCTCTGGACACCGAGGAAAACGAGAGAGAAACATTTGAACAATATGTAGAATTAGAAAATCACAACCAAGACTATAGAGAGTATATTACCCATCAACCTGCAGGCCTCAGAAAACAAGATAACAATAGGGATGAAACTGATAACAAATCTACAAACAATCCCTTATGGAGCATGAGCTTTGATGGATCCTGCACTAAAAGGAATGCAGGAGCTCGGGTATGGTTGCACAATACTGAAAACAATTATGCTGAGAGTCATGCTTTCAAGCTAAACTTTAAATGCACAAACAACATTGCAGAGTATGAAGCTCTTCTCTTAGGACTGCATCTGTTGAAAAAACTAGGAGCTAAGAGGATAGTTGTCCAAGGAGACTCAGAACTAGTCATCAAACAAATAAGTGGAGAGTACACTGCCAAACATCCTAGATTAAGGGCATATAGAAATGATGTCATGGATCTTTTGAAATTTTTTGTAGAATATGAGCTTGTGTTTGTCCCTAGAATTCAAAACATACTTGCAAATGGATTGGCCTGTGCTTCTATTTCATATTAGAGACCACTTAATGATAAATAGATCATTGTTCAAACAAAATATAGACCAGCAGTACCGGATAATGAAAAATATTGGCAGGTCTTTGAAGGTGACAAACAGATAGAGGATTTCCTACTCTCCAGGAATGAGTTTGAATTACTTGATTCTAACTCTAGGCTCAGTGAAGAAAATTTAGATAACGAGCCCCCTGATGAAGAAAAACCATTCCCTACTGTAGAAATAAACATACTGACCAGAGAATTTGAAAACCAAATAGAAGAATACATGAAATCAGATAAAGAAGACATAGAGGTAGTGCAATCCAAAGACAAAAGCATACCCAGAGGACTAGCACCCCTTGAGGACCTCTTTGATTTTAATGATGCGGCAAAGAAGCCCACTATAGAAACCAATGAGTCTGATGTTGAAGAATGCAATATAGGTAGCAATGACAAGCCTAAAATGATCAAATTATCTAAAACTTTTCCAGCACATATCAAACAGAAATAAATTGATTTATTTAAAGAGTTTGCTGATGTTTTTGCTTGGAGTTATGAGGATTTGAAAGCCTATGACACAGAGATCTTCCAACATAAGATTCCATTGAAAGAAAACCAGAAACCTTTTAGGCAAAAGCTGCGCAGGATAAACCCTGTACAGTTACCCCTGGTAGAAAAAGAGATTAAGAAGATGTATGAGGCTGGGATCATAGTGCCTATGAGGTTTTTATATTGGGTATCTAACCTTGTGGCTGTAAGGAAAAATATAGGATAGATTAGGTTGTGCATTGATTTTAGAAACTTAAACAGAGCCCCCTTAAAAGACAATTACCCCTTGCCAGAAATGGAACACATACTACAAAGGGTAGTTGGTTCTAAGAGGATTTCTCTGTTAGATGGTTTTTGAGGGTATAACCAGGTCTTAGTACTCCCAGAAGATCAGCTTAAAACAACCTTCACCACTCCTTGGGGTACCTTCATGTCTGTGAAGATGCCCTTTGGATTAATGAATGCTGGTGCCACCTTTCAAAGAGCCATGGACATTGCATTCTCAGAAGAAATAGGGTACTTCATTGTAATTTATCTTGATGACATTACAGTTTATTCCAAAAATAATGAAGAACACCTTAAACATTTGAGAAAATTCTTTGAGAAGTGCAGAAGGTTTGGGCTATCTTTAAATCCCAAGAAGACAGTGTTTGGTCTCCAAGAAGGTAAACTTCTTGGTCATATCATATATGAAAAGGGAATTAATATAGACACAAAAAGAGTTGAGGGAATATTACAGACTAACCACCCAAGAAACATCAAAGAGTTGCAGTCCTTTATTAGGAGGATTAATTTCTTGAGGAGGTTTATACCTAACCTAGCAGAACTCCTTAGAAAAATGTCAAACATGCTGAAGAAAGAGGTGGGAGTTAAGTGGACTCTAGAAGCCAAGAAGTCTTTTGAACTGGTAGAACATGCACTCACCCGGGCAACAGTTCTCATCAACCCTGATTTTACTAAAGATTTTCTTATATTCTCTTTTGCATCAGAACATACTGTGGTTGTTGTCCTATTGCATTAAAATCAAGAGGGACAAGAGCAGCCAATTACATTCTTTAGCAAGGAAATAAGAGATGCACCTCTGAAATATAATATCATGGAAAAAAAGGCCTATGCCTTGGTAAATACCTTAAAGGATTTCAGAGTGTTTATTTTACATTCCCATATTATTGCCTTTGTGCCTAGTATAGTGGTGAAAGACATTTTGTCACAAGATCCCGATGGCAAGAGAGGCAAGTGGATTGTTGTGATACTAGAATATGATTTGGAAATTAAACCCAATAAACGCATCGAGGGTCAAGGCTTAGCACAATTAATGGCTGAATATAACTTACAAGCCCTTGACATTAATATGGTAGATGCATTGGATGAACATGAAGGATTACTGGCTCCCACTGTTGAATAAAAATTCCAAAACTCACCTTGGTATGCTGATATTTTGTATGTGCTTACCAATCTCAATGCCCCTCCTGATTTATCTAAGACAAAGGCAAGGTTTTTATAGTTGAAAGCTAGTAATTATTGAATTTTAAATGAATTTTTATATTGGAAGAATGCCAATGGTTTATTGCTTAAATGTTTGCCTGAAGTTGATGCAGATAGGATCAAGCATGAGTTTCATGAAGGAGAGTGTGGAGGCCATCTCTACTGGAAAACCATTGCTAATAAAATCCTTAGAGTTGGCTATTACTGGCCCACCCTCTTCCAAGATGTCCACAAAATGATAGTTGCCTGGCACAAATGCCAAATCTTTGAGGGAAAAATAAAGCTCCTTCCTTTACCTTTACAACCAATCACTATTTAAGCTCCTTTTCAACAATGGGGCCTAGACTTCATAGGGGAAATCCATCTTGCTTCATCTGCCCAACATAGATGGATACTCACAGCCACTGAATATTTCACCAAATGGATAGAGTCCATCCCTTCTAGGAATGCCATAGATTCAGTCATCATAAAATTCCTTGAATACCATATCCTATCTAGATTTAGCTACCCTAGGAAAATTATCACTGACAATGCTATTGCATTTGGTTCCAAAAAGATGATTGATTTTTTCCACAGGTATCAGATTGCACTTGGTCATTCTATTGCTTATTACCCTCAAGGTAATGGGCTGAAAGAATCATCAAATAATAGTTTGGTGACCATCATTAAGAAGCTGCTGGAAGAAAATAAAAAATCATGGCATAACAAGTTAGTGCATGATTTGTGGGAAGACAGGTTGAAAACAAAGAAATCTATTGGAATGTCTCCCTATCAGCTATTTTATGGAGTAGATGCAATATTCCCTACCAGTTTTGGAGTACCAGTGATAAAATTGGTCCAAGAAATACAATCAGAGGAAGATAGCATGGTAAGGAGGATCAATCAGACCATACATCTCTAGCAAACAAGGGAATAAGTCTACAACAGAGCTCAGAAAGTGCAAGAGAACATAAAAAAGTTGTTTGATAAGAGGACAAAGGCCTGTGATTTCAAAATTGGAGACAAGGTACTCAAATGGGACTCTAGAGGAGAAGATAAGGGTAAGCATGGCAAGTATGACAATTTATGGCAAGGCCCTTACATCATTAAATCTTCCACTGATCCCAATGCATTTTTTCTGTGAGAATTGGATGGTACAGATCTGTTTGCGGGTCCTGTCAATGGCAGGATGCTCAAGCATTATTACTGCTGAAGTTCAAATTAAAGTTTTCACTTCCATTGTAAATATCATTTCTTTGTTTTGTTTGGAAAAGGAAAAATGAAAAAATAATAAGAAGAAAGGTTCAGACAAGCTCAAATATTGAACCTATGAAGTCCCAAAAGAATGGCTCAAATCATATCAAAACCTGAGCCAGAGAAAGTGAAAGGCTGGTTCTAATATGCTCAAAACTTGAACCAGCAAAGAAAAGAAGAAGAAACAACTCTAACAATAAAAACCAGAGTTGGAATGAAGAAAGAAAGGTGACTCTAAAAAGCTCAAAATCAGAGTCATAAGAAAAAGGAAGGATGCTCTTAATTTTCAGAATTTCAAGCCTTCACAATTTTGTTTCAATTTTTGCAGAGTTTCAGTTCATGCACAGCTTGTATTGATGCCATGGACCCACAGCAAATCAGACAGTGTAATCCTGGTTTGGATTTTTTTCAATTTATGTTTTAGAATGTAGAGAATGAAAATCTGTTAGACAGTTTAATCTTGGAAGATATTAGTTTAGGTAGAGAAGCTATGAGTCCAACTGTTTAATCTGGTCTCATGGAGATATAAGGGTAGAATTAGATTAGTTTTTTCTTTCAATCAAAATGATGATGTGAAAGGTCTGCAAGTCTAAATGCACATTGAAGAAAAAATGTTAGGACAGTAGGATGGGTAGGTAGATTGTTTGGGGAAGTACTGCTGTTGATATAATATCCATCATGTTTGTAACAGCGGATCAAAGAAGGAAAGGATGGTCAAGTACCAGGCATCTGGCCTACTTCCAAAGATTATTTATGAGATTCTTGACATCTTCAAGAAGATGCCATCCCCATGTGGAGCCACTGTTAGCCACCTATAATATTGTTTCAAAGCAAACAGGTGGCTAAATATGTTTCTAAGTCTTCAAGAGAAACATTTCCCATGTAAATATATCATTCTTGAAGCCTCCATGTGTCTTCTATACTTTAAATAATCTCCATTGTTGTTTCCATTAATGAACCCTGTTGTTTATGAAAGAAACTGTTTTCAAAGGCCTCCATCTTCCCCATTTTCCCTCATTCATACTTCATTTTCCTTCATTCCCTTCATAAATTCCCTTTGATAAGGTTTAAACCCCTTTTTTAATCTTATCTAACCCTCAAAACCCTCTAAAAAAAACTCCCATTTTGGCCTAAAAATTCACTTTTCAAAGATTAAGGCCTTAAGTCCCCTTTCGGCCTTATCCCTAGCCCCCCTATTGTTCTCCATATAATCCGCGCTACAACCAAGTGCTAAGGCCTAATCGCAATCGCAAAAAACTCATTCTCTTTGTTCTTTTTCCCCGAAATCCCCGATGCGATGAGCCCCTCTCCTCCGATCCGTCGATTTGATTCAACCGTTGAATCCACAAGAACCAATGGCCAGATTCAATCGCTTGCTCGTAGCGCCCATCATCACATCTCGCCGAATTGATATGGACCGTTGAATCCACAAGAATCAACCTGGCAGATATTAGTTTAGGTAGAGAAATTTATGAGTCCAAATTTTTAATCTGGTCTCCTGGAGAAATAAGGGTAGAATTAGATTAGTTTTCTGCTTTCAATAATAAATAATGATGAAGAAGGTCTACAAGTCTAAATGCACCTTGAAGAAAAAATGTTAGGACAGTAGGATGGGTAGGTAGATTGTTTGGGGAAGTATTGTTGTTGATATAATGCTTTCATGTTTTTAGCAACTGATCAAAGATGAAAAAGATAGTCAAGGATCAGGCTCCAGCCTACTTCCAAAGATTATTTCTAAGATTCTTGACACCTTCAAGAAGATTCCATCCCCATGTGGAGCCACTGTTAGCCACCTATAATATTTTTTCAAAGCAAACAGGTGGCTAAATATGTTTCTAAGTCTTCAAGAGAAACATTTCCTTTGTAAATCTATCATTCTTGAAGCCTCCATGTGTCTTCTATCCTTTAAAGAATCTTCACTACTATTTCCATTAATGAACCTTGCTGTCTATGAAAGAAGCGGTTTTCAAAGGCCTCCATTTTCCCCATTTTCCCTCATTCATACTTCATTTTCCTTCGTTCCCTTCATAAATTCCCTTTGATAAGGTTTAAAACCTCTTTTTTAATCTTATCGGAACCTTCAAAACCCTTCAAAAACTTTTATTTTGGCCTAAAAACCTTCATTTTTCTATAAAGGCCTTAAGCCCCAGCCCCTTTTCCGCATGTGACCTCATCTCGCGACCAGGAGCTAGCCCCCATCGCACAATCGCAATCGGGGTTTATAGTTTCTTTGTTAAACATTTATTTCAAAAAAACTCTGATGCGATGAGCCCTTTTTCTGCCAATCCGTGATTTAATCTGGACCGTTGAATCCACAAGAACCAACGGACAGGATTCAATCGCGCTCCACTCAGAAGCCCATCACCACGCTCCACCGATTTGATCTGGACCATTGAATCCACAAGAACCAACGGCCAGGATTCAATCGCGCTCCGCCCATAGTCCTCCGACATCACACTCGCCGATTCAATCCTGACCGTTGATCTCCCCTCTGATCCAACGGCCAGCGCTTAATCGCACATCGCAAACTCAAATACCTCGGTGCTTTGGCCTCTTTCCTTTTCTCTGATGCGATTTAATCTCAATCGTTCATTCCCCCTGATCCAACAGCCAACGCTTAATCGCATAGCGCCAACACAGTCTTCCCTTTTTTGTTTCCTCCGATGGCCTGATTCCCCGATTTGATCTGGACCGTTGAATCCACAAGAACCAACGGCCAGGATCTCATCACACCCCGAATTTTCCTTTCTCCCTTTCACTGTTCCTCTGATCGCTAATTAGATCTCCGCCGTCCATTCCTACAGATCCGACGGCTCCCGTCTTTCCATTCATTCACTTACCCCGTTTCAAAACTCCGCTTTCTCTTTTAATCTCAACCGTCTGATCCATAGATCTAACGTTCCTAACTCAACCCCACCATATGTTCCGCCTGTGCATCTTACCTCTCATCGCACGCAACCTGCACCGTCAAATTTCCCCGCCGATGATCCAATGGCTTAAACTCAATATCACGTAATTTCTGCACTCGAGAGTTAATGTTTCAAAATTATGTGAATGGGTGGTTTTAGAAATCCACATGGAGATCAATGTATGGAATCGCGTTTTTTTGGGAATTTCCGCTTTCCCCCTTTTTGTTGCATGAATAACACTCTGATTTTCCACCTTACCACCTCCGCAACGTCATTTCCATTATTAATCGTAGCCGATGATCTCCGAAATCGGACGACTCTTATCATATCACAAGCCCGTTCACTTACTTTTCATTTCTCCTCCAAAATGATTCCATCGGGCGATCTCTGCCATTTATTTATTCTAATCCAATGGTCCATGTTCATCCTCGCACCAGACTCCCATCAGACCTGTTTTTTTCCTTCCACCATGATTTTCGTCACATTTTCGTTGTGTCCACCGTTTTCCACCATTGCTCCTCCATCCCCGCGAGCCTCTGAAGTAGTCCTCCCTCACTCCCCCTAGTTTTTATAACATTTTTCTCGTTTTTTGCAAGTTTCAAAGGTGGTGAATTCTCATTGTTTTCACAGTCACGGCCTTGACACAGAAAAACTATCACAGAGCCAAGATTGCAGAGGAAGAAATCTCTGAGAAAGTTTAAAGGCATAATATTGAAGATTAAGAGGCCTAATCCACGGTCAGCACAAATTAAATACAAATCATTGATCGTAGCAGTGCAGAGGATATATTAGCAGGACATTCCTTTTACTGAAGAAAGGACCAAATCACTACTGCCCATTCTCTATTCTTCATCGAGCTCCAAAGTAGTACTATTCTGACAAGAAGTCCTAAAGAAACTGCCAGTGCATTAGTTACAAAGTATGGAAGACTTGAAGCGATCTATCTGCTTTACTTGTTTCAGAGTATAAACAGAGTACTACAGCCAGAAAATACTTCATGGAACATACCCTTGGAGTTATTATCAAACTGAAGAAGACCCCCAATTCATCTAAAGAGTACTGAAAGTCAATGTAAATATATTAAAATAGAACGGGCTTCGAAAGACATTTCTCCCTTTGTTTTAATGAATCATTTAAGTTTTATCTACCAATACTATCGCTCTTTCACCTATAAGAACTCATGAGAAATACATTGTAAATGTTGGTTGGATATTGTAAAAACACTGATTGTAAGTTGTTTTAATGAGTTAGAGTTCTGTGAGTAGCAGTCGTAAATAGGCTAGGAGATGATTTCTGGATGATATCAAGCTATTGGACAAGGATGTATGTGACTGATTTTTCTCTTCTAATATGACAAGCATGTTCATTGGATCCTGATCTAAATCAGTGGTGATGTGTTCTCTCTTTGTTATTGTTTTTCCTCTGTTATACATCATGTTTCATTTTCTCTGATAAGAAACAACAATTTTAGCTTAGGATATACAGCGTCAAGTACCCTAATGCTTCCTGCACTTTCTTATCTTTATGTTTTCTGCTATTTGTGTATCTAACAACAAATTCAACATAATTTAACCAGTATAGAAGTTGGTTTGTCCATGCTTACTGATGTTTGAATTTAGATTTTGTTTCTTAGATGTTATTGTTTGGTTTTAGCTGAAAGAATTAGGAAACTGGGAGATTTAGGGTTAGCCCTGTCCCACTAGGTTCCTTTTCCGATAGTTAGCCTTTCTAAGATCCCTGTGAGTTGAATGTCGAAAGAAGAGAAGGTTAAAAGTCTTTCTCTGATCTTAGACTTCACTTTGTGTTAAACTTAAATGTTTTCTATTGTCTGAAAGTAGTCAGGAGGACTACTGGATTGTTTTCTTCGGAGTTAGCCTCATTAGGAGTTTAGATCATAGAGGTTAAGGCATGCCCTATCCCTAGACTTACTCCGAAGTGGTCACTTGGAAGGTTTTCCTTGTCATTCCCATCCATTTCCTTATTGTTTCATCTCATACTATCATCTTAAGAGATCCTCTGATATAGATTACTAGCCCTTTAAAAGCCTTGGATACTTGAATTGCAAGTAAATCCTTTTATGACCCCATTGCCCAATGGACTCGTGTCCTCTTTGAATTATCTCCCCATTTCCATAAAATCCTTCTCTACTCATTTCTTTACCTTACATTGAACCCTTCTTTCATGTTTTCCAACCAAACAAACAAATCAAAAAACCTTTGTGCCCTATAGCTAGCCTAATACTTTGAATTGAACTTCAAAGACATATTATTATTTGCTTTTATAGAGAGATCCCTCTCTGGATCCAGGAGGGCTAGATCCTGAGATCCCAAAGTGGTTTGATGTTGTCTTGTCATTTGGTATTGACAAATCTGCCAAATCACAGGAACCACAACATAATGGCGACTCCACTGGGGAAGCTTTGAGTAAAACACCCCTTAAAACATCCCTAAGAAGTCAAAGAAGACCAATTAGCCTCGATTTGGTAGTTAATCACTGTGGTGTATAGTAAATCTTCATGAAACACTTTAAACCCTCCACCTGGCGACTCCACAATTCCTAAATGACCAAAAGACTCCACTGGTGATCAGTAGGCCTGCTGATTATCCCTGTTTTCACAAGACTCCACTGGGAGACCAGTTTCATTACAACATCATCCATACTAAAGGAAACACATAGGATTAATATTCTTGGTTTAAGGATAATATGCCTCTTAAATATTGTTATACTCAACATATTGGCTTCAAGAACAATCCATAACAGAGCCTATCCTGATCCAAATCCTCCTGAAATAGTCAACAATCCAAAAAGAATTCTTAGGAAGTCTCCCACATCTAGGGATCCAACTATTGTCAGACCCATTCATAGAGCTAACTCAGCACCTGAGAACCTTGAAGCTCTATCAGATACTAAAGTTGACTTAGGTTTACTAAGTGATTTACCAGGAACTAAGTCATTCAGTGGTATAGATCAGACAGACTTTGAGCTTCCAAGTTCACCACTGCATAGTGGTCAACACATTGATAATATAGAAACCCCTCTATCCACACCTCCTGATATACATTTCATTCATAACTTGGGTCTCTCTCACCCTAAATCTGCTCAACAGTCTGTTGCCAGTCCAAGCATTTTTGTCATCCACATACCTACTGTCCAAGCCACTCCTCTCCCCCCACAAAACACTATTATGGCAGCATGGTATGCTCCCCTAGTGTTACCACAGCCTCTGGCTCCTTTACCCAATGACTATCAGTCTAAAATTCCCCATTTCACTAGAACATGATCTACCACAGCTCAACAACATGTAACTAGGATGGAAGATGCTTTTGATTATATGGAAATAGAAGATGAAACCATTAAGATGAGGATCTTTGCTCAAATTTTAGGAGGAGAACTAAAAAAGTGGTTTAAGGGCTTAACTCCTAATACCATCAATGACCTTCCCTCTTTACATCAAGCTTTCATAAACAAGTGGGAAATCAAAAGCAACCCTCTACAAATATTAGCAGAGTATAAAAATCTTAAAAGAAACTAGGGGGAGAGTGTTCACGATTACTCCACCAGGTTTAACAGTGTCTACAATGCTCTTCCACCCCACATGAAACCTCCCCAAGGAATGGCCTTAGTGAAATATCCTGAGGGTTTTGATGCTGACATGGCCTATCAACTAAGGGAGAGAGACTATATAACTCTAGAAGATATGCAGAAGGGAGTTGTGAGTGTAGAAGAAAAATTAATTGAAAAAAGAGCTAGGATGTGGGCTGAAAAGAAGGTAACCTATAGGGAAGACACCATAGCTTCTACATCTGATCCCAAATATGATGATCTAGCCAAAAACATGAATAGGCTAGAAAGAATGATGGAGAAAATGGTTTTCCAAGTCAGTAATCAGAATAGAAATCAGTCTCAAAACCAAAACCAAAACTTTAGGAGAAACACTCCTCCCAATAAACAAAGGGATTCTAACCAACAAATCATACCTCCATTCCAAGATAATTTCCTTGATGAAGACGAGGGAATAATAGAATAATTAGAGGGAACTATCATAAACATGGTGGAAGTGGACAACCAATATCACACCTTTTTCACATAAGATAACCAGACCTCATACACACATTGGGATGAGGAAGGGTTAAAATCTGAAGACTATAGGTTAGGATTCAAGAATTCCATCCTGCAAGTTCGAGAACAATATGATCTCAGAAGTAAAAAGAACCCAGAAACTCCCAAACCAAAAACCTATGAAATCACTATTAAGAAAAGACCTGAAAAAACTCCTAAAGGGACTGCTAAAAGCAACAAAACAGCAGCTGAGAGTTCTGGAAAAACAAGGACAAAGACATCCAAACCACTGATAAACCAAGTCAAGAATCTAGCAGCACTAGCATTACAGCTAATGCTCCTGAAAAAACAGTTTCAACCAGTGTACATAGTGAGAATCAACAAGTTGACCTTGCCAATAAAACGGTGACCAACAAAACGGAATTGAACCTTTCAAAGAGTCAATTTCCTTTCAATCTAGAGAGTGAAATAGCCAAAATCAAAAAAAAAATCCCTCTCACTAATTTGGCCACCCAAGATGTATATAAATGTCAAATCTTGAAAGCTTTAAACTTAGGAGAAAATAATGACTCCGTCAACTTAAATGATGTTCAACCAACTCTGTTGTTTGGCCCAAAAATTGAAGGAAAATTTCAGGAAGGAGTAGTGCCTCCTTTCTATGTCAGTCTAAATATCCATGACAAAATCCTACATAATGCTATGCATGACTCAGGGGCTTCACATAACCTCATGCCGAAAGTAATCATGGAAAAATTAGGCCTAGAGATAACCAGACCATATAAGGATTTATATTCCTTTGACTCTAGCAAAGTGAAATGTTTGGGCCTAATCAAAGATCTTTGTGTGAATTTGACCCAAATCCCAGCCAAGTGCATGGTAATGGATATTGTAGTGGCTGATGTACCTCCCAAGTATGGCATGTTGCTATCAATATCATGGGGTTCCAAACTACAAGGTAAAATGCAAATGGACATGACATATGCCACTATCCCTGTTTTCAGCCAGCTTAGAAGACTATATAGGGAAGCACACATGAAATTTATGGTTAGCAGTCCAGAGAAGCCAAAAAATTCCCCTCTTTCCTCTATCCATATGGACCTAGACTCTTTTATCCTTTACAATGATTTTTACAGATGAGCAAGAGCTAGAGAATAAAATTTCAAACAGCAGAGTAGAGGCCACAAATCTAAACATAATGGCAGCTCTAGATACAAAGGAAAACAAGGGAGAAACATCTGAAAAATCTGCGAAGTTAGAAAATCAGAACCAAGGCTGTAGAGATCAGATGATCCATCAGCCTGCTAGCCTCAAGAACAAGAAGACATTAAGGGTAAAACTGATAACAAATCTGCAAAAAATCCTTTATGGAGCATGAGCTTTGATGGGTCTTGCACTAGAAGGAGTGCAGGAGCTGGGGTATGGTTGCACAATAGTGAAAAAAATTATGCTGAGAGTCATGCTTTCAAGCTAAACTTTAAATGCACAAACAACATTGCAGAGTATGAAGCTCTCCTCTTAGGACTGCATCCGTTAAAAAAACTAGGAGCTAAGAGGATAGTTGTCCAAGGAGACTTAGAACTAGTCATCAAACAAATAAATGGAGAATACACTGCCAAACATGCTAGATTAAGGGCATATAGGAATGATGCCATGGATCTTTTGAATAAATTTGTAGAATATGAGCTTGTGTTCGTCCCTAGGAGTCAAAACATACTTGCAAATGGATTGGCTTGTGCTGCTAGTTCATATCATAGACCACTTAGTGACAAACAGATCATTGTTCAAACAAAATATAGACCAGCAGTACCAGATAATGAAAAATATTGGCAGGTCTTTGAAGGTGACAAACAAATAGAGGATTTCCTACTCTCCAGGAATGAGTTTGAATTACCTAATTCTAACTCTAGGCTCAGTGAAGACAATTTAGATAACGAGCCCCCTGATGAATAAAAACCATTCCCTACTGCAGAAATAAACATGTTGACCATAGAATTTGAAACTCAAAATGAAGAATACATGAACACAGGTAAGGAAGACATGGAGGTGCTGCAGTCCAAAGACAAAATCATACCCAGAGGACTAGCACCCCTTGAGGACCTCTTTGATTTTAATGATGTGGCAAAGAAGCCCACTATAGAACCCACTGAATCTGATGTTGAAGAATGCAATATAGGCAGCAAAGGCAAGCCTAAAATGATCAAATTATCTAAAACATTACCAGCTCATATTAAACAGAAATACATTGATTTATTTAAAGAGTTTGTTGATGTTTTTGCTTGGAGTTATGAGAATTTGAAAGCTTATGACACAAAGATCATCTAGCATAAGATTCCATTGAAAGAAAACCAGAAACCTTTTAGGCAAAAGCTGCGAAAAATTAACCCTGTACAGCTACCTCTAGTAGAAAGGGAAATCAAGAAAATGTATGAGGCTGGGATCATAGTGCCTGTGAGGTTTTCAGATTGGGTATCTAACCTGGTGGTTGTAAGGAAAAAGACAGGAGAAATTAGGCTGTGTATTGATTTTAGAAACTTAAACAGAGCCTCCTTAAAATACAACTACCCCTTGCCCAAAATGGAACACATCCTACAAAGGGTAGTTGGTTCTAAGAGGATTTCTTTGTTAGATGGATTTTCAGGGTATAACTAGGTCTTAGTACTCCCAGAAGATCAGCTTAAAATAGCCTTCACCACTCCTTGGGGTACCTTCATGTATGTGAAGATGCCCTTTGGATTAATGAATGTTGGTGCCACCTTTCAAAGAGCCATGGACATTGCATTCTCAGAAGAAATAGGGTACTTCATTGTAATTTATCTTGATGACATTACAGTTTATTCCAGAACTGATGAAGAACACCTTAAACATTTGAGAAAGGTCTTTGAGAAATGCAGAAGGTTTGGGCTATCTTTAAATCCAAAAAAAGCAGTGTTTGGTCTCCAAGAAGGTAAACTTCTTATTCATATTATATCTGAGAAGGGAATTAAAATAGACCCAAAAGGGTTGAGGGAATATTGCAGATTAGCCACCCAAGAAACATCAAGGAATTACATTCCTTTATTGGGAAGATTAATTTCTTGAGAAGGTTTGTACCCAACCTAGCAGAACTCCTTAGAAACATGAAAAACATGCTAAAGAAAGAGGTAGGAGTTAAATGGACTCTAGAAGCCAAGAAGTCTTTTCAACTGGTAAAACATGCACTCACCCAAGCAACAGTTCTCATCAGCCCAGATTTTACTAAGGATTTCCTCATCTTCTCATTTGCATCAGAACACACTGTGGTTGTTGTCCTATTGCAAAAAAATCCAGAGGGGCAAGAGCAGCCAATTGCATTTTTCAGCAAGGCATTAAGAGATGCACCTCTGAAATATAATATCATGGAAAAACAGGCCTATGCTTTGGTAAAGGCCTTGAAGGATTTCAGAGTGTATATTTTATATTCCCATATTATTGCCTTTGTGCCTAATATAGTGGTTAAAGACATTTTTTCACAAGATCCAGATGGAAAAAGAGGCAAGTGGATTACTGTGATACTAGAATATGATTTGGAAATCAAACCCACTAAACTCATCAAGGGTCAAGACTTAGCACAATTAATGGATGAATCTAACTTACAAGCCCTTGACATTAATATGGTAGATGCTTTGGATGAACAAGAAGGATTATCAGCTCCCATTGTTGAAGAACAGTTCCAAAACTCACCTTGGTATGCTGATATCTTATATGTGCTTGTAAATCTTAATGCTCCTCCTGATTTATCAAAGACAAAGGCAAGGTTTTTAAAGTTGAAAGCTAGAAACTATTACATTTTAAATGAATGTTTATATTGGAAAAATGCCAATGGTTTATTGCTTAAATTTTTGCCTGAAGCTGATGCAGATAGGATCAAGTATGAGTTTCATGAAGGAGAGTGTGGAGGCCATCTCTGCTGGAAAACCACTGCCAATAAAATCCTTAGAGCTGGTTATTACTGGCCCACCCTCTTCCATGATTTCCACAAAATCATAGTTGCCTGCCACAAGTGCCAAATCTTTGAGGGCAAAAGAAAACTCCTTCCTCTACCTTTGCAACCAATCACTGTTGAAGCTCCTTTTCAACAGTGGGGCCTAGACTTTATAGGGGAAATCCATCCTACTTCATCTGCCCAACATAGATGGATACTCACAGCCACTAAATATTTCACCAAATGGATAGAGACCACCCCTTCTAGGAATGCCACAGACTCAGTTATCATAAAATTCCTTGAAGACCATATCCTATCTAGATTTGGCTGCCCTAGGAAAATTATCACTGATAATGCTACTGCATTTGGTTCCAAAAATATGATTTATTTTTTCCACAGGTATCATATTGCACTTGGTCATTCTACTGCTTATTACCCTCAAGGGAATGGGCTGGGATAATCATCAAATAAGAGTTTTTTGACCATCATCAAGAAGCTGTTGGAAGAAAATAAAAAATCATGGCATAACAAGTTTGTGCATGCTTTATGGGTAGACAAGTTGACAATAAAGAAATCCATTGGAATGTCTCCCTATCAACTAGTATATGGAGTAGATGCAGTATTCCCTACCAGTTTGGGAGTACCAGTGATAAAATTGGTTCAAGAAATACAGTTAGAAGAAGATAGCATGGTAAGGAGGATCAATCAGACCATACATCTCCAGCAGATAAGGGAAGAATTCTACAACAGAGCTCAGAAAGTGCAAGAGAACATCAAAAAACTATTCGATATGAGGACAAAGGCCTGTGATTTCAAAATTGGGGACAAGGTACTCAAATGGGACTCTAGGAGAGAGGATAAGGGTAAGCATGGAAAGTTTGACAGTTTATGGCAAGGCCCTTACATCATTCAATCTGCCATTGGTCCCAATGAATTTTTTCTGCAAGAATTAGATGGTACAGATATGTTTGGGGGTCCTGTCAATGGCAGGATGCTCAAGCATTATTACTGCTGAAGTTCAGATTAAAGTTTTCACTTCCATTGTAAATACCATTGCTTTGTTTTGTTTGGAAAAAGAAAAAAAAAATGAGAAGAAAGGTTCAGAAAAGCTCAAATCTTGAACCTATGAATCTCTAAAAAGAATGGCTCAAACCAGATCAAAACCTGAGCCAAAGAAAAAGGAAAGGTTGGTTCTAACATGCTCAAAACTTGAACTAGAAAAGAAGAAGAAAACAGCTCTAACAAGGTCGAAATCAGAGCTGAAATAAAGAAAGAAGTAACTCTAAAAATCTCAAAATTTGAGTCACAAGAAGAAGGAATGATGCTCTTAATTTTCATAATTTCAAGCCTTCACAATTTTGTTTCAATTTTCTGCAAATTTTCAGTTCATGTGCAGCTTGTCTTTGTGCCATGGACCCACAGCAAATCAGACAGTCTAATCTTGGTTTGTCTGTATTTAAATTTCTGTTTTAGAATATAGAGAATGAAAATCTGTCAGACAGTTTAATCCTGGTAGATATTAGTTTAGGTAGAGAAGCTATGAGTCCAATTGCTTAATCTGGTCTCATGGAGGCATAGAATTAGATTATTTTTTCTTTTCAATAAAAAAATTAATGATGAATAAGGTCTCATAAGTCTAAATGCAACGGAAGAAAAAAATTTTAGGACAAAGAGGGAAGGGTAGATTGTTCGTGGGAAGGCTGATCCTAATATACATTCCATCATGTTTGTAATACCCGATCAAAGAAGAAAAAGATGGTCAAGTACCGTGCATCCGCCTACTTCCAAATACATTGAGATTCTCGACACCTTCAAGAAGATGTCATCCCCATGTGGAGCCACTATTAGCCACCTATTATATTTTTCCAAAGAAAACATGTGGCTAAATATGTTTCTAAGCCTTCAAGAGAAACATTTCCTTTGTAAATCTATCATTCTTGAAGCCTCCATGTGTCTTCTATCCTTTAAAGAATCTTCACTGTTGTCCATTAATGAACCCTACCATTTGTGAAAGAAACTGTTTTCAAAGGCCTCTATCTTCCCCATTTTCCCTCACTCATACTTCATTTTCCTTCATTCCCTTCATAAATTCCGTTTGATAAGGTTTAAAACCTCTTTTTTAATCTTATCGGAACCCCGAAAACCCTTCAAAAACCTTTATTTTGGCCTAAAAACCTTCATTTTTCTATAAAGGCCTTAAGCCCCTTTGGGCCTTAAGCCCCAACCCCTTTTCCGCATATGACCCGCGCTGTGATCGGGCGCGAAACACTCATCGCATCGCAAGTATTCATTGCATCGCAAAACACATTTTACTTGTTTTATATGGTCATTTGCTTCCCGCTGATGCGATCTCGCGATCATTTCTCCACCATTGATCTAATATGCTATGCCCAGATCTAACGGTCCATATTGCTTCTCGTTCCAAAACCCGCCATTCCTCCTTTTTCTTCATCGTTAAATCTCCCCCGTCGATCTAGTTTTCAGATCAACGGATGTCGCTCCAACGCAAATCGGCAATCACATTTTTCCCTTTCGTCCTTTCCTCTCCCTCCTACGATGTCGATCCCCCCATTTAATCTCAGCCGTCGAATCCAAAAGAACCGACGGCTAAGATTTAATCACGCTCTTCTCATGAGCCCATCACCCACGCCCGTCGATTTGATCTGGACCATTGAATCCACAAGAACCAACGGCTAGGATTCAATCGTGCTTCGATCGCAGTCCCCCGTCATCGCTCTGCCGATTTGATATGGACCGTTGAATCCACAAGAGCCAACGGCCAGGATCTCATCACGCTCCGCTCATAGGCCCTCAGTCATTTCACCCTCCGATCTATCTTGACCGTTGATCTCCCCTCTGATCCGACGGCCAATGCTTAATCGCACATCGCAAACTCAAAGACCCCGACGCTTTGGCCTCTTTCCTTTTCTCTGATGCGATTTAATCCCAGCCGTTCATTCCGCCAGATTTGACGATTCGTGCTTCATCACATTGCACTCGTCCCTCACGTAATCCTTGACCATCCCAACCTCTGATTAAATCTCCACCGTTGATCAAGTTTGATCGGACGGTCCACGTTACTTCCACTCTTCAAACCCCACCCTTCTCATTCTCCCCCATCGAAAGATCTCGATTGTCAATCCTCACAATCCGACGGCTCGCATTGGCCTCTGCAATGGACCTCGCCTCCTTTTTTCCTGTGCATCTAACCTTATGTCGCATTTCTCCTACATCGTCAGATTTCTCCACCGATGATCCAACGGTTGAAAATGCATATCACGTAATTTTTGCGCCTGAGAGTTAATGTTTCGAATTTACGTGATAAAGGTGGTATTGAGAATCCACGTGGCGATCGTTGAGTGGAATCGCGTTCCGAAAGTGAAAACCACTTTCCCCCATTTTGCCGTGCGAAAACCATTCCGGTTTTCTGCCTTACCCCCCTCCGCAATGTAACTCCTGATTTAATCTCAATCGTTGATATCTAAGATCGGACGGTCCTGACTTAATTTCACTCCCATTTGTTTGTCCACCATCTGACCTCCTGAATGACTCCATCAAAAGATCTTAACCGCTGATTTGTTCTAATCTAACGGCCCTGATCTAATCTCGCCTCCATCCATTTTTAATCCATCTAACCTTCTAAACGACTTCATTGACAGATCTCCGTTGTCGATTATTCTAATCCGACGGTCCACGTTCATCCTTGCACCAGATTCCCATCAGACCTATTTTTCACCTTCCGCCATGATTTTCATCACATTTTTGTTGCGTCCACCATTTTCCACCACTGCTCCTCCATCCCCACGAGCCTCTGAAGCAGTACTCCCTCACTCCCCATGGTTTTTATAACATGTTTCTCATTTTTTGCAGGTTTCAAAGGTGATGAATTCACACTGTTTTCACAGTCACAGTCATGGTAAAAAACCATCATAGAGCCAAGATCGCAGAGGAAGAAATCTCTGAGAAGGGTTAAAGGTATAATATGGAAGATTAAGAAGCCTAATCCGCAGTCAGCACAGATGAAATGCAAATAATTGATCGCAGCAGCGTAGAGGATATATCAGCAGGACATTCCTTTTACTGAAGAAAGGACCAAACCACTACTACCCATTCTCTTTTCTTCATCAAGCTCCATAGCAGTTACTATTCTGACAAAGAGTCCTAAAGAACTGTCAGTGCGTTAGTTACAAAGCATGGAAGACCTGAAAGAAAAATCTTTGCATTTCTTGTCTCAGAGTAAAAATAGAGTACTACAGCGAGGAAAGTACTCCAAGAACATACCCTTAGAGTTATTATCAATTTGACGAAGACCCCTAATTCATCCAAAGGGTACTGAAAGTTAATGTAAAGATATTAAAACAGAATGGGCTTTGAAAGACACTTCTCCTTCTGTTTTAATGAATCATTTAAGTTCTATCTACCACTACTATCACTCTTTCACCTATAAGAACCCATGAGAAATACATTGTAAATGTTGGTTGGTCGTTGAAAAAATTACTAATTGTAAGTAGTTCTACTGAGTTAGAGTTCTGTGAGTAGTAGTCGTAAATAGGCTGGGAGATGATTTCTGGATGATATCAAGCTATTGGACAAGGATGTATGTGATTGGTTTTACTCTTCTAATATGACAAGCATGTTCATTGGATCCTGATCTAAATCAACAGTGATGTGTTCTCTCTTTGTTATTGTTTTTCCTCTATTATACATCATGTTCCATTTTCTCTGATAAGAAACAATAATTTAGCTTAGGATATACTACTGCAAGTACCCTAATACTTCCTGCACTTTCTTATCTTTATGTTTTCTGCTATTTGTGTATCTAACAACAAATTCAACATAATTTTACAAGTATAGAAGTTGGTTTGTCCATGCTTACTGATGTTTTAATTTAGAGTTTGTTTCTTAGATGTTCTTGTTTGGTTTTAGCTGAAAGAATTAGGAAATTGGGAGATTTAGAGTTAGCCATGTCCCACTAGGTTCCTTTTCCAACAGTTAGCCTTTCTAAGATCCTTGTGAGTTAAATGCCGAAAGCAAAGAAGGTTAAAAGTCTTTTTCTGATCTTAAAATTCACTCTGTGTTAAACTTAAATGTTTTCTATTGTCTGAAAGTAGTCAGGAGGATTGTTGGATTGTTGTCTTCGGATTTAGCCGCATTATGAGTTTAGATCATAGAGGTTAAGGCATGCCCTATCCCTATATTTACTCCGAAGTGGTCACCTTGGAAGGTTTTCCTTGTCATTCCCTTTCATTTCCTTGTTGTTTCATACCCTACTATCATCTTAAAAGATCCTCTGATATAGATGACTAGCCCTTTGAAAGCCTTGTATATTTGAATTGCAAGTAAACCCTTTTATGACCCCATTTCCCAATGGACTTGTGTTTTCTTTGAATTATCTCCCCATTTCCCAAAATCCTTCTCTTCTCATTCCTTTAGCTTACATTGAACCCTTCTTTCATGTTTCCCAAGCAAAGAAACAAATAAAAAAACCTTTGTGCCCTATAGCTAGCCTAATACTTTAAATTGAACTTCAAAGACATATTATTCTTTGCTTTTATAGAGAGATCCCTCTCTGGATCTAGGAGGGCTAGATCTTGAGATCCCAAAGTGGTTTGATGTTGTATTGTCATTTGGTA